>CAJHUC010002337.1:0-70895 GCA_905146915.1 Ostreobium quekettii | reverse complement strand
AGCGCCCGCACCGGTAGCTCTCTCTCACCCCCTGTTGCGCGCTGCCGCGCAACACACCCCACCCAACGATCTTTGACCCCAAGCACGGTGAGTCACCGCCTTTGGGGCTACCGATGGGTGGGTGGGGTGGAGTACCACCCTGGGGGGAGTGGCATTTTTTATTGTGCGGCTGCCTAGCTTTGCGCATGGCCATTTGCCATTTTGTCTAGCCGTGGCCTTGTCGGCCACCTGCTTGCAGTGATCTTCCATGATCTAGCACATCGGCAGAGGGGTCTAGGGACTCGTTTCTAGGGACCGGTTATGAGGCAGCGGTCGTCGCCCCATGGGGAGTTCCCCTAGGTGCCCGCTGGACATTGGGCACCATCGACTTTGGCGTTTGCGCATGCGCCTGGCTGATGACCATATATGCATCCACCGTATCGGGCCATTATGCGGGCGCCACCAATGTTAATGGCAAAGGGCGGGTCGGATTTAACATATGCCGTGCCCCAAGGGACTTCGCACCCGCGCACACTTTCTACCTAGCTCTTCTACCTTGATTTGCTACAATTCTAAAACTTCTTAAAACGTTAGTCCTAAAACGTCTTAATCTGCCCCATTCCTAATTGCACAACTTCCCCACTGCGTGTCTCACGGCTCTTCCCCAGCCGACTCGCTCTCGGAGGCGGAGGGGAGAGGGGCCGGCGGGCATGCGGCCCATGGGGCGCCGTACCGGTCACTCTTCCCGTTACGTCATTCCCCATCAGTCAGAAATTCACACTCCGCCGCCGCGAATTCGCCGCGCCGGCGCACCGCTCCCCGACCCCTCCCCTTTGGGCGAGTACTTAAACCCCAGCCGTCCCGCTTTCTGGCAAAAGCCCCTGGCGCCAGTTCCCCCTCCTCCACCCACCCACCCCCCGCCCTCAGCCCAACGCTCCTCGGCTGCCCGAGCGACATGACCCGCCGCGCGGCCGCAGCCTGCCTGCTCGCCCTGGCGATCGCCGCCCTGGTCGATGCCCGAGGTGGGGGACTGAATTCATCATCTGAACGCACGTCGTGGTTGGCGATCACTCACGAAGCCAATCATTCCCTTCGCCGCTTCGACGGTGCCCTTCGGAGAAGGAACACCGACGCCCTTCGACCGCAACCGCCTTGCACGTTTTAGCGTCCCCGCGGATCGGCATCCGGCCGCCGTTTTCGCCGTGCGCCGCCCATGGCCGCCATGTGAGGGCAGGGAGGGGATGTGGCTCGCAGGGCTGGCACAGTCGGGCGACCTGCTGGACCAGGTGCAGACTGGATGCAGGGCGGACGCCACCGCGACGCTGACCCTGACCAACTCCGGCAGCGGCAGGGCGCAGGCCAAGTCGCTGTGCAAGGTGGGGCGCGCGGCGGCGCAGCGGCGGAGGCGACGCTTCGATCGAATCTGTCTATTGTATTTTATTCGCGCACGACCCTGCCCTGCCCGGGAGGAAAGCTTCTAGTTCGATAGCCAGGCCTCTTCAAGAGCCAGCAGGAGCCGATCTGTTGAAATCGGGTCGTCCATGGGGCGCCCCAAGCGCTCGCGGATGTCCCTTCTCTCAGATGTCACGGATAATCAGCGGGCGAGATTCGATTTCAAAAGCAACCGGGGCGCATCCCCTCCGTGGGGGCGAAGACTTCTGCCCGCCTTTGCCGCGCGCAGCACGACTCACGGTCGCGAGCGCGTTTTAAAAGTCGATCGCCCGGGCTGCGCCCGCAAGTTCCCGCGCATTCGTCGCCCGCTTCCCCTGACAGAATCCGGTCTCCAACCCCCGTGACGCTCAGATTCGAAAGAGAGAATTTCCCTTTTGCGCTGTCGCAGGCCGTGGCTGATGCCCAGGACGTGATCGAGAGTGTGGTGGTCGACTGGTGCGAGACGGTGTTCACGACCGATGAGGAGGGCTGCGTGAACGCGGAGTTGGAGGGGGTGGTCGACGGCGTGGCACAGGCGCACGCGAGCGTCATCGCCGCCGTCGAGACCGCGGTAGGCCGCCGTCCGCCCGCGACCGTGATCGCGATCTCCTTCCCCCCTCGATCCCCCTCGGGAGGGTCGTGGCGGGGCGGCACTGGGCGCCGTTGGGCGAACTTCACCGTGGCCGTCCTCCTGTTGCCCGTCCACCGCGCGACACACTGTAACGCACAGGCTCGCCAGCTTGCTGGCGCTGGAACCATTCGACATTTCGATATTTGATTCGACACTCAATATTCCATACTCGATATTCGGTATTCCATATTCAATATTCGCCGATTAATCAGCCAACACGCTGCAAATGCACAACATATTCGATTGTCGATATTCGGTATTCGATGTTCAATATTCGCAGATTAATCAGCCAACACGCTGGAACTACACAACATTTAATATTCAATATTCGGTATTCGATACTCGATATTCGATACTCGCCACTCAACCAACCAGTATCAGTGAAGATACACAGCCCCAGGGCTTCAGCAACGGCACCTCCGGATGGGCGGGCTCAATTCCGCCGACACTGCGCTGGCCCGGAGCATCCACCACCTCGCGGCCACTTTGGCTGCCGCGCCGACTTCGCCCAGTTCAGGAAAAGCTGTCCGATCCGCGCCACGGCTCAAAGCCCACACTCCCCCACGGTCACCGCGCTTTGTTTGGCCACTGCGCCTGTTTGGCCGACTCAGCTAGGATATGTGCGATCCGCGCCAGGTCGAGATCGACGGCACCGGCGTTGCCTGCGCCACGGGATCCTCGGAGGGCAGTGCCGTGGCAGCCGCCCTGCTGCGCATCACGCTGGACGTGACGATCGGCGCCGTGGCCGAGAAGTTCGGCGAGGAGCTGGGCCAGAGCCTGGGCGCCGAGCTGGAGGAGGCGATCAACTCCGCGGAGGCGTCCTCCAGTGGCGAGGCGATCTCGGCGGCCCTGGCGGAGGCCTACGCGGCGGCCTTCAGCGAGGTCTGCACCACCGGCGGGCCAGTGAGGGATGCGCAGCAGAGCGTGGCGGATCAGGCGGCGGTGGCGTACGGCACCCTGTTCGGCAGGGCGGCTATCCGGCTGTGCCAGGCGCGGGGGTTCGGTGAGTCAGACGGCCCCTTGTGGTGTTGTCCTCTTTCTTTTCTTTTCTTTTCTTTTTTCCCTTTTTTCCATTTCTTCCTTTTTCCCTTTTTCACATTGTCTCCCTTTTCTCCTTCAAGAGGTACCACGGTGGCGACATGCATAACGGACTGTTGCAGCGCCAGGGTTGGAAATCTTCTTTTTCTTCTTCCTTTTCTCTCTTTTCTCTCTTCTCTCTGTAAGAAGTGGGGTGGGTGGTGGGGGTCGACCAATATCTGGCGGGGTGCGCATGTGTTTGATCACGGCAGGGCGTGGCTGGATGGCGGCTTCCGCGAGCTTCGCCCTTGCCGACTGGCTCATCATTCGGTCGAGCTGGGTGACGATTGCGTTTTTTCGAAAAGTGGTTGTTACTTAAGATGCAGGAAATCTTAAAAGTATTGTCAGAAATAGCTTGTTGATGTTTATCGCCACAGGCCAATCGTGTTTGTACTTTGCGGGGAATGTCTGCAGCGTCTTACTCCTCGAAGTTGTAGCAGCACCTAAGCTATGATTCCGTTGTACGGGAACTGCATGTGCACTTTATATGTAATGACATTGTTATCAGTAAAACATTCTAGGGACTGGCTTGCGAGCTCGCCCCATTTGCAGTGCCATGCAGTCACACTAATTTTTGCCAGCGAGCAAGGGAGCACAAGGTCTCCAGTTTCCCTTGACACTGAGTATTTCACGTTTTGTTGAAGCGCGCATTGCGGTGAACATCAACAAGAATTGCCAAACGCACGCTCATGAGCGCTCCAGCAATTCAGCCCAAGTAGTCTGCGCACCAGTCGGGCCAAAATTGTGACATAGACAGTATCCGCAAAAACCAGATCATAGGGTAAGACTTCAAATCAAAGAAGCATGTCATACAGTGGGCACCTCCTGTGGTAATATTATTCTTTTGTATATTTCAATATATTTTATAATAGTAACACCCTCTTGTCCATGCTGTAAGGACATGATGTTGAGTCTCGCTCGCGGCAAGAATTACAAAGCAAATGCACCAAGATGCCAACTCGGAAGGTGCGCATTGTCCTGAGCTGCGTCTGCAACGCTCGCAGGCACGGATGGCGTGACCTTCGAGAGCACGGAGCTGACGGCCGACGCGGACATCAACGGCACCGTGGCACAGGACGTTGTAAACTTCACGGAGGGCAACGCTGCCGTGGGGGGATCTCAGCCCGTGTCGTGCGAAGGAACCGAGCTGGAGGTGTGCTGCGACACCGACACCACCCGCATCTGCACTTGTGGAGAGAGGTACGTGTTCAGGCAGCCGCTCACCCGCAGCACTTGGCGCCGATTTCTCTAGTCCGCGCATTTACCATTCATGTGCGCTATGGATTTGCGCATGCTTGACAACGGTTTTTTTCTGCGCCAATCAATTTTCGATGCAGAAAACATCTGGCACTTTTGTCGCCAAGCGTATTATGCAGTTTGGTTGTAGGGTTGGGCTGTACGATTGGGTATTGGGGTGGGTTCATGGGACATGACGCCTGCAGCATAAAACTTAATTTTTAGCGAGGCGCGCACTCACCCAAATGCATCGAATTTAAGTCTATTGTCTGTGCGGTTACCATTTTAAGCCAATGAAATGCGTTCACACTATGTGCCTGTACTTGTTTGCAATTTGAGTGAATTCGAAGACCTTCGTCAGAACCATGACAAGTGCCTGCCTTTTCATCAGCGTCCCTGCATTGCGCACAGGTGCTTCGCAACAAAGCTCATCAGCTTCACCGACGGCCCTCCCATTTGGAGGAAGGAGACTTTGACGTGCGCCTGCTTTTAGGGCACTTTGGCCCCCAGGGACCGCGCAGCACTGGCTCTGAGCACGGAATGTGTCCGCCGTGTCGCCGAGAGATGGCGCCGGGTATTCATAGATCACTTCCGTGCGACGCTGGAGATGCAAATTTTGAAAATTGATGCGAAGGCTGCCCGATCAAGCGCATGGGCGCGTGCGCAGAACGATGCTTAGAGAAACGACCGCTTCGAAAAGGCACAGGGGTGCCGCTGCATGGAAACGACACACCGCAAGCATAACCCACCTTAGGCTGTGATGAAAATTCGTTCATGTAGGATTTCGCTGCGCAGTGAGCACAAACACAGGGGATTGGATAGTGGAAAAGTTCCTGGAGATGTGGGGGGAGCGATGGATGTTGAGAGACGGTGGTTGATTTCGAGGGTGATGCCTCGCGCCTGTTGCGCCGATCGTGCTTGTGCCAAGCATGCTGATCCACCATGGGCGACTGAAATCTCTGTGTGGACTGCGCGGGCAAGCGTGCAACTCTGTGGTTGCCACCACATCCCAGTCCATAGTCTGCGGAGGCAGTTTACTGAAAACGGCGCATCAAGTTCAAATGTTGGTCATTTTACTCAGACTTAGTTCTTACACCGTGAAAAATGAATGTATTTATGTCTTTTAGCGCAAAAACGAGGAGAAAGCGTAAATATAATGCAAATTCAGCCTCGCGTACATAAGGACAGTAAATACAGAGTCGGGGAGTCCGGGAAATGGTAGTCAGAGGCGCTATAATGGGTAGAAAATGAATTTCTGTTCCATGCCCTTGTTGCCCTTGCCGAGGGTGAGGTGGGCACTGTGAGTAAGTGCTGGAGATGGCCGAGGACTGGACATTGACTTTCATCGTGTAATCTAGCTGTCCCAACCAGCCACATAAATGTAAAAATAGCCGGCAAAAATAGCCCCATCCCCAAATTTACGGTTTTGTGCGTAAAACCGTAAAAGTAAACTTAAAAACCAAGCCTGATTTTGCTAACTAAATGATTGAAAATTAAAAGGCTTCGCAATAAAAACATGTACCAAAAAGCAGTGTCGAAATTGCCGGGGCGATGCTCCCTGCTTGGGAAAGATGACATGCGCAGCATGAGCAAGAGCTGGCGCTGTTTCAACGGCGGCACGCAAAACCTGCCCGTCATTGTTTTGCGCAATTTAAGGAATACGCAGCAACTGAAAACGGAATGTGTTCACGATCAATTAGTCGAAGGGCGAGAAGGATAAGGGCCCTGCGGGCGACGGTGCGAAAAACCCGGCCGCCGACGTGCGAAGATTGCCAGAAATTGCCTGTCCCCCTCCTTCCAGTGGGAATGGATCATTGCAGTGTTGGCAGTCCATAATACAGCTTTCAGTGGTGTTAGGGCTCAGCTGCAAAAACAAAGGCAAACTCGAGCCTTCAGATGCTTGGAGGCTTGAGTTCGCACACGGATGCGCTTCTCGAGACCGAGCAGCCATGCGAGAAGAGATGATAGGAAGACCACCAATCTGATCACTGTGCACAGGGGAAAGTAGTTCCGCTCATGAAACGTGCCAAGCTTGGCTTTTGCTTCTGCGTTTATGTATTTGCGCACAAAAAACGCAAATTGCAAAAAGGGCTATTTTAACAGCTACTTCCTCCGTCCAAGAATAATTGTCCTCTATGATTATGCGGCACGACTTTTCCATAGTACTTACATTAGTTTTCAATGAAATTTCGTCCAAAGTTGTGGTTGTAAGTTTGGGGCATACTATCAAAATTTCAAGCCAACTCACTAAGTATTGAGGATATGGCAGCTCTTTGTACCAGTGTTCTTTTACCTAGTGAACCTCGGTATTTGGGGTCAAAAATGACCAAAACTTACCTTCCCCCTAATGCTCAAAGGGCTCGTGTCTCATTTCATATTCTTGAAAATTGGTAGCTAAGGGTTTTGCAACCTAGTTTTTCCGTTTCTGAAATTTGTTTTCCATTCTGAGGCAGTCCTTGTAACGAATTCTGTCTTTTAAATAGAGTACAATTAATCTTGGACAGAGGAAATATTTTACGGTTTTGCGGTTCGTTGCAGCCAGGGTACGCGATGAAAGTTGCGTACAATGATCGGTCCTCCGCCATCTCCAGCACCTGCAACACAGTGACCACCTCGCCTTTGGCAAGAGCAACGACGGCATGGAACAAAAGTTCATGCTCTACCCACTCCAGCGCGTCTGACTGCCACTCCCCGGAGTTCCCAATTCTGTATGTACTGTCCTTATGTATACCAGACTGTATTTACGTTGTATTTACGTATTTTTACGTGTCTTTGCGCGTGGAAACATAAATAAGTTCAGTTTTACGGCGTAGAAACCAAGCCTGCAACGTGATGCATACCCGCTGCACAGCCAGCAGCTGTGCAGTTGTGCTGTTGCGCGATTTCGCCTTGGAGCGCAACAGAATGGCTCTGTGCACCAAACGCAAGTGTGCACGGGGAGGGAATGCGTTGGCTCTTTCGCTTTAAATCAAGGCTCAACTTCTTTGCTCCCACGACGACTGATGCAAATCATCTTGAGTCGATGACTGTGAATTCGCTCTCGAGCCCACTGGCACCCATGCCAAGGCATTGGGCCATTGGCCCCCATTACCTAATATCTCTGACAATTCCGATGCTTACCGTGTTCTACCTAAACCGTGGCGCAATGCACACACAATGCAACACCCTGACTGTATGTTTTTGGATGCGGTGACGGCGCAGTGTCCATTACCGGAAACTAATATAGCGGACATAGAGTGAACATTAATGGACACTGCGCTGCTGTCGCGTCCAAGAAAATGCAGCCAAAATATTGCGTTGCGTACGCTTCCGCGCTGCGTCACGGTTTAGGCAGAATACGGTAATCATCGGAATTCTCAGTTGGAGCGTCCATTGGAGTGTCCGTTGGAGTGCGCCAGCTGCAGATGGCTCGAATTCCCTTGCGAAGCGGTCGTTTGTCGTATCGCGGCACAGCCCCGCCCGTCATATCGCTCCCCGAAGCCTTGGGGCGGGGGCTGCGTGGTGGTGCCACCCGGCCGCGGGTCACCCCACTGTTCAGAAACGTTAGACGGCACTCAGGGCGAGCGGTACCTCGCTTGCCGGCGAGCCGGCGGCCCATCAACCGGTGCACTCCCACCAGCGCGCGGTCACTCCTACCCGGTGACTCAACTTGTACGTGCCACGCCGAGGCCCCGTTGGGTGTGTGAACGCGAGTGCGCAATGTCGGGTCGACGGTACTGTGCACGTCGGGGCGCCTGCCCTCTTCTTAACCATCACCAGCAGCGCAGGGCCCCCAAGTTCAGAATCGCAAACGGCGCCTCGAACACCTGGGCGCCGACCCGAGCAGCCGCGAGGTCCCCATTTCCACTGTCAGCGAGCAGGACAGAACGCAGACGAAGCGCCCATGGCCCGCGCGGCGGTGGCGTTCGCGTGCATGTGCGCGCTGCTGCTGGGGCTGTCCCCCGCAGAGGGGCGAGGTACTGCAAGGAAATGCCTCCATCGCATCTGAGCGCGCTTGCTCGCTACCGCTCCCCCCTTCTGCTTGTCCTCAACTCGGATTTGCGCGCCCCGGGCCATCACTTCCACGTGCACGCCGGCCGCGCAAAATGCAATCTTCCCTGTCAGTCCCCGCGTCGGGTGGGCGCTGGAGGCCGATAGGAAGTCGGCATTGCGTCCAGCGGGGTCTCACGTTGGCGCCGATGACCGCCTGCGTTGCTGACCGGCCGCGCCTTTCTGTGCATTCCAAGGACTGCTGCAGCGCACCAAGACAAGCTGCAAGTCGAGCTCCTCCGCCACGCTGAGCCTCGTTGGACAGGGCAGCGGCAGGGCCAAGGGCTCGTCCCTCTGTCAGGTGGGCGCGCCGCGCGGTGGCTACAACGTTGTGAATGTTTAAACATGCACGTTCGTGCGCTTACGGGTCGGAGGCGGCAAGCTGGCCGGTACCGTGCTCTAATTTGATCCCCCCTCACCTGCGGATCTCCAGTCGATCTCCCGACTGGCAAGGTCGGTCCATCCCTGGCGGCTGCCCCTGGAACGGGCCGATGGGGCGCCATCGCGCGCGTCCTGCAGTCGGAAATCGGCTTCGAAGTTTCCGTGGTCGACGGTTTCTGGGCAGGCGCGCTGACCCTCGGAGCTGCCGACACCACAGGCCCATCATTGCGCGTCGGAGACTCTACACTATCTTTTCACAAAATGGAAAAGAGTCTCGCATGCGCCTGCTTGGGAGTGGGTGTCCTCTGCATGACCTGGCCCCTCCTCGCTCTCGTAACAAATCTTGCCCCGCAGGCCCAGGCAGAGGCGGAGGACGCCATCGAGAGCGTGGTCACGGACTGGTGCGACCTGATGTTCAAGGAGCAGAGCGGTTGCTCGCGCGTGGAGGTGGAGGGCGTGGTGCAGGGGGTGGCCGCTGCCTACGCCATGGTGCTGGCGGAGGTCCAGGTTGAGGTGAGCGGCTGGCCGCCCGCAACAGGGCTGCTCTACTTTGACTGGGGGGCAGTTTCTGGACCGGGCCCGCGCGGAAAGCGGTGTGACTAACACCGTCCCCGCGGCCAGACTGTGGCGAATTTTGCCGGGTTGCTTTCTCCGCTCGGGTCCACTCGCACTCGAAGCAGAAGCCGTGCAAGCAAATGTGGTTGTTGACAGGTGGGTCCTTGGTTCCGTTGGAAGCCAGTCAAATTCCCTTGCTCAGTAAGCCAAGGAACTCCACAAGCTCTTGTCAAGGGGACTGAGCTCGGCCAAAGAGCTCCCTTAACAGCTGCTTGACCAAACCACATTGCTTCGATTGACCGTTTCACTTGCCTTCTCGCCAGGCGGAGATCATCGGCAACGGCGAGGCCTGCGCCGGGGGAAGGGCGGAGGGCGACGCCGCGGCGGCCGCGCTCCTGCAGGTCGCCGTTGAGACCACCGTGGCGGCGGTCGAGGACAAGCATAGCAAGAACGTGAGCGAGGCGCTGGCGAGGGGCATCGAGGAGAAGGTGAGCGAGGGCAGCGCCGACGCCAGGGCGGACGCCATCTCGGCGGTCGTGGCGGCGGCGTGGGCGAGGGCCTACGACGGCGTGTGCACGGAGGGCGGCGCGGTGGCCAAGATCGCGGACAGCTTCGCGGAGGAGATCGCCACGGCGTACGCCGAGCTCTGGGCCTACGTCGCCATTGAGCTGTGCCAGGAAGCGGGACTTGGTGAGAGGAATGAATATGAAGATCCTGCTTTGGGGAATCATGACGGAGCGCTGCGCTGCGCAATCGCTATGCGCACCCACGGCGCGGGGGGAGACATTAGGAGCCTGCGACGAGCCGCCGGGCTTGAGCTGCAAACCGTAGCTTCAGTGGTTCGATGATTGGGTCCAAGCTGCACCATTGTGGGGAAGCGTGCGGGGTGAGGATATGCTTGCTTGTGGAAGGCGTCCGCATGCAAGAGCCGAGCGCCGTGCACCGAACGGAGTTTGTTGCAACGTTGGTAAAACAACCACTATCTCCCTGCGGCATGGGTGCTTCTGGATGGCGTGACAACCCCATGGATGTGCCGTTGACGTCCGCGCGTGCGTGTGCGTGTGTGCGGTGCCCAGACACGGACGAGCTGAAAGAATGGCAGAAGTCCATGGTCAAGAGCGACTCCCTCGTTCAGGGCTCTCTGGACACCAACTCCGTGAACACGACGAGAGGCGATGCCAGCGTGGGCGGCGATCAGCCCCAGCCTTGCGCCGGCAAGTACGAGCCGTGCTGCAATTCCAACACCCAAATCTGCAACTGCGGCGACGGGTGAGTCTCCACTGAACCTGTGCGAGGTGGTTCCCGAATTGGCACATTTCGCACGACTCGAGTTAGATTGTCTACTGGGGCATACACGCGCATATGGATTGCCCGAAATTGCAGAAACTTCTCGGATCCAGGTCATCTTGCATGTACGCTATTAAGAAGCCACTTGGAGATTCCAATGCGTTGACTGGTGAGCTAATCACCTAACTTTAGAAGACGCACTGCGCATTTCAATATTCATGTTCCTTCCATAGCTTAGTACTTCTTCCGTCCAAGAATAATTGTCCTCTATGATAATGGGGCACGACTTCTCCATTGTACTTACATCAGTTTCCAATGAAATTTCGCTAAAAGTTGTGCTTGTAAGTCTAGAGCATACTATCAAAATTTCAAGTCAAGTCACTAAGTATTGAGGATTTGGCAGTTCTTTGTACTACTAGTCTTTTACCTAGTGAACCTCGGTATTTTGGGTCAAAAATGACCAAAAATTACCTTTCCCCTAATGCTCAAAGGGCTCGTGTCTCATTTTCTATTCTTGAAAATTGGTAGTTGAGGGTTTTACAACCTAATTTTTCCCGTTTCTAAAACTTGTTTTCAATTTTGAGATAGTCTTTGTAACGAATTTTGTCTTTTAAATAGAGGACAATTAATCTTGGACAGAGAAAGTATGAATTAAATATGGTAGCGCCACTGGATGCCCAGATGAGCAGTGCTCTATTCCCAACATCTCTGGGATTGGAGCGATGTCAAGGGTAACGATAGAAGCGACATTCACCAGGTATGGTGCCTGTCACGCTGTTTATGGAAACGAAACCAAATCGAGCTCCACCAGGCGATGGAGCGACTCAAAGGCAGCAGCCAGTAGATACAATTCTTCGCAGTTCGCAAGCGAATCGGCAATGCGATTTCACTTTTGCTGTCCCCGGTGCACACACTCCAAATTCTTGCTCTTTGGCGCGTTCCATCTGGACGCCGTTTGAAACTGCGAGCCTGTAGACATTGAAAGTAGTACCGGAACGGATCTGTTCAAGTGCTTCTAGAAGATAGCGAATGCACCGTTGGATCTGCTGTAGGGGCATTCACTTGTACCAGTGGCACAGGATTGCCAAAAAGTTAAGTAGACACAGCGAAGCTCAGGCCGCTCCCCGAAACCCAAGTTTGCTTGTGTGAATCCTCAGTCCCCACATGAAGATATGGGCATATATTGAACTGCGTTTCGTAGTTTGATTGTTGAATAAATGATCTTGATGTATGTTACTGCAAGTAGTTGCATGCGCAAAACGCTCGGTACCGAGCATTTTGCACCAACCGGTTGGTGCGCAACGTGGGGTGCCTTGTTTGTTTGCCGACTGCGTAGCAGCTGGCTTGCGTCATTCAATGTCTGAGGGACATGTTCTGCGCTCCTTTCAGATGCACGGCCACCAAGAGCACCCTCGCGCAAAACGTCATCATGTGGACCTCCAAAACCGAATCGTGTTTCTGTCCTTGAGCCTCTGGACAGGGGAAATCAACAATCTTGAGCAATTTTTTTGTACATCTGGAGCGCAGGTGCACGATATCTTCAGAAAGAACTCGCGATTTCGCGGTGGTCATTGGCCAGGGAAGCCTTATGGAAGGCAGCTACTGGGGGGTCTAACCGCGAGCATGCATGGTCTTTTGACAGAAATTAGAATGAGCGCCGCCATGTTATTCACACTGAACTCTTAGCATTTTCAAACCCTCCGCATAATTGTATTTACAGCTGATGTTTGAAATTATCCGGGAGATATGTCTCGTCTGTCCACGCTCTTGCGATTATATCACTGGCATCACCTCGCTGTGCAGTAGCGCTGATGCCCTCCCTCCGGACGAGCCTTCAGGGAAAAAAATCAGAAGGCCGGTGCTTTTTTACGACAAGGCCTGGTCCAGAACAAGTGCATGCAATTGCCTGCAGTTCTACCCAATGATGCGGACGAGTAGGATAGATGGCACTACGAGGCACAGCAGCGCAGAGCAACGCAATGAATGCATGGAAATCGCCTAGAGCTATTACATTGTTTGTGTAATTTTCCCGCTAAAGAGAAAGAGGGACCCTCGCAACTTGCAGGCCATGACGGGCATGCCCACATTGAAGCATTCCCTGTCCGTCATCCATTCAATATCTCTGCTGGCGCCTGTCTGGAGCGCACCCAAACATAGCTGAAAACGAAGAAAGGGATAAGGTATACATAAAATTGACGTTAGAAGGACAGTTGTCCTATCTTTCATGTCCTTTGATGGCACCAGAATCGGCACAGCCCAAAGAATAGGGTGTATGTTATTCTACCCTGCTAGATCATGCTCAGCGTCTTACCAACAGCCACCTCAAGTGAGAGTCGCATCTAGTTATGGAAAGTTGCAGAAAGGGCAGAAAAGTGTTAGCCGGAGGGTGCAGGGGATAGAACGACGCGCCTGCAGATTTGGGGAGCGCGGTGGCCTCAAGAGTTCTCAATTTTTATCCAAGGCCCTAATTAGGTTGACCTGAACGGCGCCGAGTAAGAAGTACAGTCTACAATATCTATTTCACCATGCACGAGTACTGCATTGTGAGGAGGAGGTGGCGGATTCGCCCATGCATTCCACATTCCGTGCAGATTTGTTTCTGGAGACAGATGCTTGGACACATTGTGAGTTCCGGGGCAGGCTGGCAGTCACGAACAAGCCCGCTAGTCCATTCCTGTCGCCCGCCGTGGCTTGCTGTTTCCTTTGTTTCTGAAGCAATGTTGGACAAGCAAATTGCCTGGTTGTCGGCCATCGACATGACGAGGCACGAGTGTCCATGGACATTCTTGAATGGCCATCCAAGAATGGCCATTCTTGTCGTCTAAAGTGCAAACAAAGCGGGGTTATTTCCATGTGGATCTCACAGAGCTCAACACTTACGCACGAAGTGCCCCATGCCATGATTTTAAAAGGGGCTAGTGACTGCCAAGAACTGGCAAAGTGGCCCTGCCCTGGTCCAGGATGCACATTCATCTTCTCTCGCTGGCGCGCATCTCTCCAAGAGTGCCACTCGGAGTGGCACACAACACACTTTCAAGAGCTTCGATACCATTGCTATCACACTTTTTGCAGATCTTCTTTTCCGTATGCTGAATCATGTTTCAAAATTCTGTTTTTCACCCATTGGCGTGGTTAAATCAATTTAGCTTTTTTGGTTGGCGTCAGTATGTGTGGCTTCCCAAACCTTGGCACATCCACCAGGTGGATGCTCTTGCACCAATCGGGGTGTCTCTTGGCCTTTGGGCACAACCTTCGCACGATTCTTGTTGACACCCAAATGCTGTACTGAGAATCAATGTCTTTCCTCATGGATTCTGTTTGGAACTGAGCCACATCTTTAGGGCTGACTAAACCAACAAAGCATACCTCTCCCAGCTCGATCCACCCCATTTGAAGAGCAACAGAAGCTCGGCACGCCCTGCCCCAGGCCCTGACAAAATGAAACGCCCCTTTGAGCTTCTCTTCACGTATTGTGAGAATGGTAGCGCCGTTTGTGACGTTTGAGGGCTCTACAGATAGCTCTGGATACGGCGCATCGAAGTTGTTTTGGTCAATTTCTCTGGCTCGTACGTTTTGACCTCCGTTTAGGCAGATCTCAATTTGGACAGGACTATTGGAACCGAGGGAGCAGCGCGCCACCTATGGCATTGGGCCATTGAGTCTAGCTGAGGCGCGTCGGGGCAACGCCCTTTTATCAATGTCGTGAGACGTTGGAGTTGATGACAGCGATGCCTGAAAGTTCATGCCAACAGCACCAATGACGAGGTGCCTAAACTACTGGCAACGAATATAAACATGAGCATGGACGATGGTGCTGCATTAGGAATCGGTAGCAAAGGGCAGCTGTGCTGTAGACCGGAAGTGGGCACATCGCCACAGGTGCGCACCATAGCTGCATCAAGCAGAGGCGCTTGGCAGCCTCAGCTGCGACTGCCATCGTGGCACATTCATCTCTTCTGCGTTGAACCAAACTTTAGATCTTCTACAGCATTATGTGCAATGCAAACGCCTTCACCTCCCCGAACCCCAGCCCCCCACCTAACCCCAGTCCTGCCTTCTCTTCCCTGCAAAGAAGTGCATCTGCATTCAGCAACGTGTCGATCACTGGGCTGCAGCCGGGGACATGACATGACACCGGTCCGCCCCAGCCAAGGAGCGCTGGACCATTCTGTCAACCACACAAGGTGCACTCCCAGGCATATTCTGGTCACACCCTAGCACTCGCCGCAGCCAACGTTGTCACAAAGTGCACAGCCATTTCTGTGCAATGGATGGAACCTGCAGACTTCCAGCCAGCTCGGCTTCATTATCACAAGTCGTCAGCGTGCTCCAACAGGTAATTGGCAGCCAGGTCTTCGTTCTTGTCGCAGATGAAGAACGCCTCTATACAGAGTGCCCGCTCAAACCCCAGCCCTTGCAACCTGGTGATAGCCGCCTCATCCTCTGCAGAGATTTCAAGGGGGGGTGCAGCCATCTGGGCGACGCCTGGCCACACACCATGAAAAAGCCCCATCCACAGGGTTGGCAAGCTGACGTGATACTGCAGCGATCGCAGTTCCAGACAGTATTGAGAAACAACTACAACATAGCCAGCCAAGACTTGCAATGCGCATGTCCTTTACCTGCATCCGTATTTTAGTTGGTCAAACAACCCAGGCACATTCCAATGCGAAGAAAGGCAAAGCCAAAATCTTTCAAGCTAGGCTTTGAAGACAGTTCAAGGCACCTAAAACTAGGAACATGCGCTGGTGCAGAGAAGCACAGCAATATGCTGGTACAGCACATTGGGTCTGACAAATCTGTTGGGCTACCGGAATCACAGAACATCGCATGGAAAGAGACAGGGCAAATGCAAAGGCAAATATTGTAACAATCGATAACTGCAAAGCCCTTCAGACTGCCATACACCATGAATTGGTCTTGACAGACCAGCGACATTTGCAGTGCAATGACCAAGGCCCTCCTAAAAGCTCCTTGCAGGCTCCCCTGCAGATCAAACAAATATTGCAGTTTTCTTTGTAAGCAACAGGAAAGCAAACTCTTGTACTCCTTGCACCCCACAACTTCATCCACGGGGTCCACCCAACATCCAAGTGTGAGACATTGAACAGCACTGAAAGCAAACAGAAAGTAAACAATGAATGCACACTTGGAGTTTGCGACACTCGCAGTACCTCCTTGGCCAAGTTGAATCAAGCCCTCTGCTGCCTCTGCCACCTGAGAGGGAGGGTCCTCCGTGAGCAGCCTCAAGAACTCCTCTTGGTTGTCCGTAATCTGCTGCAGCATGTCTGGGTTATTCTTTCCCAGCTCTTGCAGCATGGGCTGCAAGATTTGTGGATTCTGGGCCACCATCTGCCTCAGTGTCTGAAATTGGGCATTGCCCCGAAGGTAGTCCAGCGGCCCGCCACCAGCCGCCCCACCTCCCCCCTGTTCGAGCAGGACATTTTAAGGTGCAAGGACCCTCGCTTGTCTTTCGATCAAAAGGAACACGCATCACAATGGGCGCCCACCCCCAGACAAGATTCTGCAAGAGTCTTTCAGCCACAAGAGCACAGCAGCAGTCGCTGTGCTGGATAGCATCAATGCTGAGATGCCATGAAATGTCAGAAAAGGAAAGACTGACAGTTCCCCCTAATCGCCTGGGTCAATATTTGTTGATGCAGCACACATCAAACCGATTACTGGAGGAACATAGACGCCAAGTTCAAACCTCTTCCCTTGACACACACATTTTTTAAAGGTCCACTTTTCCAATCTTAGTCAGCTTGCCACAAGCAAACCAGACGAGTAGGCTGCAGTGCAGCACACCTGACTTCCACCAAACATGTCAAGTGGCTGAGCGTTTGGGCCAGTTGGCTCCACATCGCCCTGGGGCTGAGCAGCCTGGGGTGGAAGCTGTGCCGCTTGTTGGTTGGCGGCCGGCCTTGGGGGAGCAGCTGGCTCTGCGCCCTCAGGAATGCCACTCATGAGATACTCCACTGCCCTGTCTGGATTGTTGAAAGCCGCGCGCATCGCCCGCACCACCTGTTCCTTAGCAAAGCCCATGTCGCATATCTGGCCAACACAATGCAGGCTGAGACACCAACTGCATTGAAGATTCTGCAACATTCTTGCAAGACAATGAAGAGCAGGTCTCATACATATGGGCTGCCCTCGTGAGCACAACTGGATGGGCTAGGAAGTTTGTGTCCTTGGGGAAGAATGGCCTCCAAAGAATTTATGGCATAAAATGGGCAACACCCACCTGAGCAAAGTGGGTGGAGACGTGCAAGGCATGCAATGCAATGCGCACAAGGAATCGACAGGAACATGTAACATACTGCAAGCTACAGCTGTACACCGTCGAAATGCCGTTCCAACAGACTTTGCTAAGGCAACAGGGAGACGCACGAGCGGCCACCCCCTGGAAAATCACTTCCACCCGCCACCAACGCTGTCCGGTTTGGCTTGCCGTTGGCACCAGGTTCGCGAAAAAATGCCCTCTATAGGTGCCGCACCGAACGGCCAAAGGCAGCGCACACGGCAGCAGGGGCCGTGGGGAGGTCAGGGCGCCTGTCCAGCACCTGTCGAACGGATTCTTCGAGCGCAGAGCCCGTGGCCAGCGTCGACGCCGCGGCGCCGTAGGCCGTCTCCGTCTCGCCGGCAGCCGCGCCCGCCAGCATTTGCGCGGCCGCCGCGGGGGTGACCTCCTCGGCAGCGGCGGGCTGGGGCGCCTCCCGCCTGCGCACGGGATCACGATCCACAGGGCGAAAAATGAGCACGGGATCAGCGGCGAGGGGGCATGGATTGAAGAGAAGGGGCAGGGAGACGGGGCGGGGGCTGCGACTCACGGTGTTTCCCTCTGATCGCCAGGCGCCGGCTCCGCTTGCTGCGGTTTTCACGATTTCCGCCATCAGATACTTGGCACAAGGGCGGATGGCAGGAAAGGGCATGGGCTGCTCGACAAAGACGTGCACACCTTTGAGACCATGACGACCACGAAGCCGCTCTCCTCCACGCCGCTGCCCGCCAGCGTGGCGTCGTCCCGAAGGACCTGCGATCGGGAAGGCGCATCGAAAGCGGATCAGGCGGGAGCAGGCCCGATGGGGAGCTCATCACGGGCGGGCGGCACGGGCCGGACCCCCACCTTGCCCTTGTAAATCAGCAGCAGGCTGTCCTTGGGGTACGCCGCGCCCATTGTCTCCTCTATCCTGGCCTTCACCTCCACCACCTGTGGTACCGGCGAGAGTAGACTCAGGACAGGCCGCTCGGGATTGCCCGCTCAGAATTGCCACGCCGTGGTGGGAAGGCGAACGTAGGCCCCGGGCCCCTACCGATGCACTCTCCTCCGCGTCCACCTTAAAGTCCTCCCCCTTCACGGTCTTCACCGTCAGCTTCATCACGCCTGCGCGGCGCCAGGACAGCGATCCCAAATCTTTGTGCGGCGCCCCGACGGCCAAATGCCCCGCCGAAAAGGGCACGATTCAACCCCTGCGGCTGCCCGGCGATCGATAGCCAGGAGGCAACGGCGGAGGACAAAAACGCGGCGGGGGGGCGCCGGCCCAAGCGGCGGCTGCTGCGCCGTTCCTCCGCGCGCAAGCGTGGGATCCAAACAGCAGCGGTGCTGGGGAGTGGACCTGGGGAGGCGGTGGGAGGCTGGACTTGGTGAAAGCGGGCGCGCATTCCGGGACGGCATAGCCCGAATTCCGGACTCCGTAACTGGTCATTCGCCACATATTAACCGCACTGAGGCGCTGCACGCCCATGTGTTGGGTCACCATCTGTTGCCGTCGGGGGGGATTTCTGAGCCAGGGCATTGCCCCGGTGCGGTGGAGGGGATGGCAGACTCTGGTGGAGGCTGGCGGGAGCAGGGGCCTCCGCTGGACCGGCCGCTCGCGATGGGCGGGAAGATTTTGGGGAAAGTGGGGCGTGCTTCCTGTGCGCTCTCCGAACCGGCGGAGTGTCGGGTGGTTGAGGATAGCTGGAAATCTTGCGGCGTCTGATTGTCTGGAAATTTGGGAGAGGCGTGCGCCCTGACCTTGTCGTTTTGCGCTGCTGCAGTGGACGCACTGCGTTGGCTTCTTGAGCGATGGCTAGATCGGGTTTCTTGATGTCCATTCCCAAGTTATCTGCGTTCGCAAGAGAGTACAGGCGCCCTTGCACGTTGTGAGGGATTGCGAGCAACCCCGCGCCGCTCAGGAGCGTTGTGATGGTGCCGGTGGCGATTTTCTATCGAACCACTGAGCAAATGTTGAATGAAGAGGAGAGCAGCCCCATGCAGGAAGCAGGGTGCGTTCTGAGCAGCGGGTATCGGGGACCATAATTGAAACAGCGGGAATGTGAGGGGCGCCTTCAAGGTGCGCAGGGGCTTTTGCTTCCACTCTATACATGGACGCGGGTGAGGTTGCCAGCGGATGGTTTCAAAAGAGACTGGCTGGGTGGCATTTGGGTAGCATCAACGGGTGCTGCAATCTTTTCGCTGTGATTGAAGCTCTTTATTGGCCGAGGGTCCCCAAACCCGCAAATCAAACTACAGAAGGGCCTGCAATTTTGTCAAAGAGCAGGCATAGCAATACGCTGGCTGCGGAGCACAAACAGTCCACAGAGGAACAAGGCGACGAGCCCAAATGGCGGCTTTGGCGTTTGAACTGCAAGATGGATATCTGAAGGCACACTGGAAGAGCAGTCCCACCCATTTGGAATTCTGCCTTGGCTCAGCACAGGGCAGCCACACTGACATTCAACTTTGGGCTGTACAGGACTGATGGTCACTGGCCATGGTTGCTGTGGCCTCCTGCATTTTTGTCTCACAAACTTGCCAAGGTGATCTGCCTGTGTGCTGCTGTCTGATTATCTAAGTGCAGTTGACATACATGACAAGTGTGACATTTCCACGTCAAATTTTTGTGGGACATTGATTTACTCTGCAGAAGAAATTAAGAGCGTTTTTCTTGCGAGTTAGGCTTCCTAAAGGAGCACAAATATCTAGCCACGGGAGTTTACATGCATTGCATTTGCGCACATATCAGAAAGAGACAAAGTGCTGCCCTTGCACCGGCAACACGATTTGGGCACCAGTCTCGCGCAGAATCTCCATTATCTCGACACAGCCATGTCGATGCAGGGAATCAAACCCAAAAGGCAGGTAGCCGCATCAGCCCACCGAGATTTGGACGACATGGCCCTTGAACGAAAAATTCGTGGAGCCAGCCTGCTGCTTGCTAGCAGAGTTTAGCCAAGCGGTGTGGAATTTTAGATTGGGGAAGCAAACCGACAGTCCATCAGTGCTGCACAGTCCACGGTCCACATACTGGATGCAATGCCTCACATTGTGTGCATCAGGATTGATGGTTAGGAGGGGACATTAAGCATGCTGCAACAAGTTTTGGAGTGAATGTGGTGGGCACAGATATCTGAGCTTTTTGGCGCTTTGCGACCAGACAGTGTGGATCTTCCTATTGCTCAGGTGTATGCTCTGCCACACTGCCATGGCGGCACTTGCCTGAATTGCTGGGCGAGGGAGTGATGCAAAGTGGGCGACTGGCAACGACCATTGTCCAGGATACTGCTTTCCTCATCCCTAATGTCGTTTCAAAACTGGGCGAATAGTGGCCTGACCGCAGGCGCTCAAAGGCTGGGTTCAACACTCTGCGGAGAAAGGGTGTTTCCGAACGAGAGCCTTCACAAGTGTATGTATGGCAGGCCCACTGGACTACTGCATGTTCAGTCGAGTGTTTGTCCCATTAGTCGCAGCAGTATGTCATTATGCATTGTTAATCAACAAGCAATAACTGTGTACATTGTGTAATTCTTGTTGCCCTACGCAAATCAGCCATGTGGTGGTGCAGTGTGGTGCTGCCTCACTGTCTACAGTGTTCAAAGGGCAAGGGCTGTGCGAATCTGATAGATAAGATCTGCCGCATCGCAAAATGGGTGAATGGCCAGTGTTTTGTCAACTTTTGGCATCTGAAGTATTGCACATCGGCGACCTGTAAGCCCTTGCAGCTGAGCCTGCCAAGATCCTCTTCGTCGACGACGTGAACCAATTCTTGCTTGTGCGTTCAGCGCCGAGCAAGATTTGCGCCGACCAAAGCCCCCCAGGCGCCCAATCAACTCTGGAGCAGTGAAGCAAGCCTTGGGTCGTGACGCAGCTTTTGATCCAGATCGAAGTACTTCTGGAGGGCCTGCTCCTCGTGCCTCTTGAGCCGCTTCTCCAGGATGTGGGTCCTGTGGCAGGGCGGCCCCCCAAGTTAGGTCAGAGCCCTCGATTTCACTTGGCTGTGATTCCTTTTGGAATCTTCATTTATGCAACTAAGAGCCAGTATTTCATGTCGAACATGTTCGGAGCCTGGAGCTCATGTGTTGCATGTCGAACAACGCCGACATGAGACACCCGAGGAGAACAGCCGTTGTGAAACAAGTAACACGGATGGAATTGTGCCCTTCATGGCCGTGTGGTGCAAGTACAGTGGTGTGCCACTTCCGATGAACGGAGACAACACCCCTGGCATCGCGCGGGCTACTCTATTTCACGCACAAACACCCCTGTGAATCTCTTTCGCACCCAATCATCGCAGCCTCTGACGTTGAGCGGTGGGCAGCCCGGCTGCAAACGCCACGGAACGCAAACGCGTGCTGCAGATGCCTCGCGCACGTTGTTATTTCATCTGCAAGAGCCGTGCGATCAGGTATGTCGGAGGTGAATGCGCACCACAAATGCACAGCCACAAGTTTTCCAGGGAACTGACACAGCCTGAGGAGGCATCACAATTGCTTGAAATGAATTATCTGTCCCAGCGACGCTAGTTGCGCAGTTTCGAAGCGCGGCTGCCTGAAGCGGGTGCATTGCGCATGCCTGAACAGCGACTCCTCGCAGGCCTTCTCGTACTCCTCCTCCTCTTCCCTCGTCATTTGGTCCCTGTCGCGTTGGTAATTCGCCTGCCGTTTGCTCAGTGCCGCGGCCTCCTCGTCGTGGCGCGCCTGCAAGCGGGCCAAGCATTCATCTACTTGATGCCCAAGTTCAGGCGTGCGGCCCCAGAGCAGCTCCAGCAGTGCGGATGGAGTGTTCTCATGAAGAGAACCAGTCATCGATTAACTCCCTGCTGCCAAGGCTGCTTCATGTGATGGGCGGAGCGAGAGGGAAACGCGTGAAAGTACACACACACCCCATGCTGCGCGTGTGCTTTTGCGTTCGGCGATCCTCCAGAAGCTTCGACAGCATGGGGTTGGATCTCCGTTCTATAGTTAGGAGCAGAGGGACTTGTTTGGCGAGTGACTTAAGCAGTACCCCTCGAAGTATCATGCACGTGGCCAACACTGTGAACTGAAGCCCGACGACAAGGAATGGACGACACCCACTGTCATATGACAAACGAGTGACAACTTATGGGTGCCACCCCAAGGGTGCGCAAGCGGCGTTGGCGCTCACCCGCACTTCTGACGTTTTGCGCTTGGAGCCAAATTGTTAGAAACGCTCTCGAACGTTCCAGATGGAAATCTGCCATTTCTTCCATGAAGGTGACGGAAACCGTGTCATGCTTGGCACAATGCAGTCAACGGGACCGTCTCACCTGGATGATATTGGCTCGCTCGATGAGCCTCTCCTTCAGTGCCTTGAGGCACTTCTCCCTGACCTCCAGGGCCTGTTCCTTGGTCAGCATCTGCTCCCCAATGAGTGGGGGCATGAAGGGGCTCAGATGGTCGTTTTCCGCCTCCTTCTCCTCCTCCTCCTCCTCGTCCGACTCCTCCGCCTTGATCCGCACGATGTCGTAGTAGGGCATGGTGAGGGTGATGTTCTGCTCTTGGTTGGTGCGCACTCGGAACACCTCCTTCACTTCCCATTCGCTGTCCCGAGCGCTCTGCGAGGCAAAACGCCGCAAGTCAGCCGCTGGTCCATCAATTTTGTCGGCTGCAGGCTACGACGACGCTCGACACAAAAAACGCCAAGGCCAGCCAGTGCCAAAGCACCAAGTAAACGGATGCACAAACGCGCGGTAAGAGCACAAAAAGCTGCGCTGCGGTCCGACAGTCGCATGTACAATTGCCCGAGATGGCGTAGCAAATCCGCGCCCTTGCGCCTTGAATGCGAAGGCCTATTTTCAGTTTTCCCCGAAGCAATGGCCGCCCGCCGTCCGCAGGCAGCTACTTACAAAGTTGAGGGCTTCGATGCACTGGCAAGAATTGGTCATTTCACGCAATATCATTGATGCATTTCATTTCAGTCATTTCATTTCATTCACGTAATGTCGCACCGTTCATATCGTGCAAAATGGATGATGACTGTGAGTTAAACTGCTGCAAATTGAGTAAGCAATTTGAGTAATGTGGACTGTTGATATGGTTCTAGTTTTCTCCGGTGCGCTGGTCGAATGTACTGCTGCTTGCGCTGTTAACGGTTTGCAATAGAAATGCATGGGGTTTTGAGGATGCTGGTTGGGTTCCTCGACATTGGTCTGATATTGACGCAGCAGCGTTGTGACCTCCTAGACTAGCACACGAGTCAGAGGCGCTCACACGGCTCATCTGTGTGCATGTATGCCATGGCAAGAGAGACAGGTACTCTTTTGTAGTGGAGGTCGCGAGCTTCGCTGGTAATTATGCAGATGTGACAGCCAGCTCGTTGCTTAGTGATTGGTTACTGCCATGGGAGAGACCCCACTAAATGATGCTTGCGCTCTTTGGAATCACTGCAGGCTTCATATTCTGTGCGCATTCAGAATCGCACCACCGCGATAGGTGGATCCGTCAATGTTGATGGGCCGCCAATGGAATGCGAAAAATGTAGTGCATTTGCCATTTGTTGGACGATATCTGGAAGCTGATGACAGCGGCCCACACCACAGCCTATCTTAGGCATGCTTCCATCGGAGAGTCTATGCGTTGTAAGTGCATGGCAATTTTGCGCTCAGAGCAAATGTTCCGTTACTTGTATGGCTTGTGTGTCGATGTGCGATGATAATCGAGACGTAGATTCTTCATCTGTTTATCACCCTGTGTCTTACCTAAGTGCAACTAATTGTTTCTCAACATTGCCACACTGACATAATTGGCATTATGCCACAATTTAGCGAGACATGTGAGCAGTTGATCCCCTCTGATTGAGGGGCTCCCACCTGCATGCACTCCTTCTCCGCCAGCAGCAATTCCTGATACTCGTCCAGTAAGAAACCGGCCTGCAGCCTCTTGGCCAGAGGGTCCACCTGAACAATGTTACTGTGACCGTCCTTGTGGAAAATGCGGCTGGAATTGGTTATCTTGTTCTTCGCGTAGTGGAACTCTATCTTGATCATGTCCTGGGAGCGATAAAACACGCGCTTCGCAACGTCCTCGTCTGCTGGGACATCTGGGTTTCGTGAAAATTTTTCCGTCATCTTCACGATGGGGATGAGGTTCTCTTGCTTCCTTTTGACACCAGCGGGTTTGTGATCCTGCCTGATTGCGCGAAAAGAGAAATGAGGGAGGAATGGTGAGACGGGGAAGGAGTCGGAAGCAGGGCCCCGAATCCTTATTTCCCCATTCCTTATTCAATCTAGGCCTCAATCCGGAAGTGAAATAGCGTGCAAAATTAGTGGAAAGACGGAGCCTTAATACTGTGCATTCATATGGCAGTATGCAGTCGATGCTCCCTTCCGAGTACGACATGTAGCAACACAATCTGAGCCTGAAATCCAGCGTTATCGCATTGCGGCCAATTTTTGAGCAGCTCTCGCGCCGAGCACAATAGCCACGTGTTAATCAATGAATTCAATGAGCAATGCACTGGGAGATGCATCGATGCATTGATCCGCAGATGGCTCACTGTCTCTCCGCATCGGGTGAAGCCTGGGAGTACGTGACGGAGCGGTACACAAGCCGGTCATCGCGACCCGTGTAAGTCTCGATCATTTTCCTCTGCAAGTACTCCTCCCTGCACACCAGCCCATCAAGCCTCGCAGTGTGGTAAAAATGCATGATGTGCTTCTCTCCCTTCACGACCAGCAGTTGCTTCAAGCCAAAAGACGAGCTTGGATTGAAGTATTCCTACACGCGGGGAAGAATAGAGGCGTCATGGGGGTCCACGTGGTCAAGAATAGGATACAAAAAGTCGCAGTCGCGCCTGGTTGGTTGGAAACCTATTCTGGTTGATGTGGGTCACATGCTTCGAACGACATTGCGGCAAGGTAGGCGCAAAAAAAACATTAAACTGCAGGACAAATCGTAATAATGTGGCGCCATGCTGGACAAGGGAGCGACTGTACTGTACGCCTGCGAGATGTTGCGTTTGTCATTGCCGTAGGCTACAAAGCATTCTTTCATTCAATCTGTCTACAAATCGTGACCGAAGAAAGTGCCAACAGGACTGGTGCTACTATGGACGGATCAGCAGCAAATTATGCGTCAATATTGTCAATGTCGAAAGAGACAAATTGGCGCTTGCGCTGCTGATCAGTCCTCATGAGCAATCCCTCGTGCCAGGCGGTGCTTTGTAAGCGACCGCTCGGAGCGC
The DNA here is from genome assembly GCA_905146915.1 of Ostreobium quekettii. Classification (NCBI taxonomy): domain Eukaryota; kingdom Viridiplantae; phylum Chlorophyta; class Ulvophyceae; order Bryopsidales; family Ostreobiaceae; genus Ostreobium; species Ostreobium quekettii. Next base: position 45,825 of record CAJHUC010002337.1, on the reverse strand, counting down.
GCTTCTGTTCCCCTGAGCTCAGAGATTAGCAAGATTGGCGCAGCAGAAATGTGGCGATGCTGGAACTTCCAGCTTTAAGCTGAAAGTCTCAGGCGACAAAACAGAGGCCACCGGGACACAGTGACGGCCCCAAAAACCCACTTGCGATGATACGGCCTCTAAATTTGGCATGTTTTGAGTCATTTGAACCTAGATATCCACAATTTTTTGCAGTCTAAACCAGACTGAAAGTTGGTTGAATGGGTTTGTGTACTGCCAGTGAAGAGGTGCCTCACAATGCTGGTCTCTTTTTGAGGATACACGCGCCGCTCCCTGAGACTGTCCTTTCTGCGCCTGAAGAGCTCCATCATCTCCACCACTACGGTTCTGTCCTCGTCCTCGAAGCGAGTCAGGCGCTCCACCATGCCGTCCCAGCGGCTGCATTCCCCGAACAGCGCGAAGATCTCGTGCTGGCATTTGCGGTACGCCGTACTCTTCTGACCCTGAGACCCGAACGCAGAAACAACATTTAAATCCTTGGATTGCATTTTTTTGGAGGCGGCCTTGCTCCCGCAGCCGAAAGGCGACTGAAAAAAGTCATAATTTCGTGGGGACAATCTGGTAGATACTGGTTGTTCCTTGTCAAGATGCAAATAGAAGCAACAGATAGATGCAATTTGCAGAGTATGTTGAGTGCATGAAGGGAACGTGCATCGGTCATATAGTTGCATGTACGTAATGGCGCACTGCCACTATTTCTGGTGCATTTATCCGTATATGATACAGATAAATGCACCAGAAATAGTTGCACCACAAATTGGACAATTTAGATCGAGAAGTTTGTCGTCCCTGTTTTGAATTCGCCCCTTACGCAGTCGAAATGCATACATGTGCGCCTTTCGACCCTTAAATATTCCACAAAGCTGCAGAATCCACTGTAGGTTCGGCCACTGCGCAAGCATAGCGCAAGCTGTCTTTGCCAAAAACACACCGAAACGCTTTGCACAACAATGTCATTTGAATGTGGCGAGAAAAAGACTTGGGCCTTGTTAAAGCGCGCACCCGGGGACACCGCATGTCGAAAACGTCTCTTCCGATCGTCAGCTTGGGCACCCAGCTTGGCGGCATGTCCACGAGCGCGTCGCTTTTGTCTTCTTTTGCGTTGTCCTCGGGCGCACCACTGTCGAGGCCGGACACCCCACTTGCAGCGGACGTTGTGCGCAGAGGGGTGTCTCCTGCACTTTGAAACACCACGCCTCACTCAGCCGCCGTGGCCCTGAGGGAATTACACTCCTTAACAACGAAAGCCATGTTTCTAGAACGGGAAACAGGAGACTTTGCTTGCTTAGGAAATTCATGCTCTCAGGACAGCTGGAACTTAAATGAAACTTCACATTCGTGTTTTGGTAGCATCAGGAAGTAAGGACGAGAATGGCATGACAATGTCACATGCCTCCCATTAGGTGCCGCTGAACGTGCTCCAATGCCTCAAGCTTAGCAGGTTGATCGGACGCAAACACAGCGGCCTTTGCAGATCCGGCACTTCAGAGATTGTGCATGCTCACTGCCACTGAAACCGCGTTTCTTTGGATAGCAAAGTGGTAAAGCTACTCTCAGTTTGGAATGGAGCGACAGCGACACCTTGTTTCCGTCCATCACTGAAAGTTGCCCAGACTTTTCATCGATGCGTATTGGTAACACGAAGCAATAGTTAGCAATGATTTCGCTCAGACTGTGATATTGTACGTGACGCTCGCAAACGGAACAAAATCGAGAAGTTTCAATGGATATTCGCTGTTTCGATATTTGCATGCCAAGATGTGAGCTTGTAAATTTGAGCTCCAATTCCACCACAATCGGTTCAAGAAACCCTTGGCTTGCCAGGTCTGAAAAGCTGCCGCTGCAATCCCTTCCGCCCGCCTCACGGCGTCTCAACCTCATTCACGGCATTTCGCCTCACATCGCAGTCCTGGCAGCCCTTCCACACCAGCCTCTATCCACTCTCCATTGACAACATAATTGCCGCACCGTACTTCCGTTTTTGCAACTGGCGCTCCGCGCCTCTTAGCGCCACTGCTCACCATCTCCTCCAGCCGATGTGGGAACCCTTCGCAGATTGGACAGCGTTGCTGGGGCCGTGGGATTTGATCGGCCCGTTCCGGGCGATTTCGGCGTCCTGGCAGGGCCCCCAGCGTTGGGCGTACTTGCCGGCTGCTTTGCCGACCCCCTGACCGCCCTGCTCACCGAGTTCAGAAGCGGTCTGGAGCTCAGCGGGGTCGCGCCTGCGGCGTCCTTGGACTCCTTTCCGGGCTCTCCGGGTAGCATGGCCTGATTTTCCCAAGCGGCAAACGTGTTGCTGGTTTCAGGGTGGCGGTGCTCGCGAGCTGCGAGCGCGGCATTGCTTGGCACGCTAGGGACGGAATGCGTTTTCCAAGGGGGGCGCATGATGCATGCCAATCAGCCCGATGAGTTTCAAAAGGCGACCGTGCTTTGAGTCGATTTGAAATGTACGAGCTAGGGCATGTTGACGAGTGTCTCACCGCAACATGAATTAGTATTCTTTTCCGTGGCGATGAGGGAGCCTGCATGTTGTGGGTAAATCTTAGCATTTGTGCGAGTGCCCATGCACCTGGCTCTGAACCAAAATATGCGCTGCAGGCAGACAGGCGATAGTAAGAACAATCGACGAAAGAGACGCCTTGGGCTCATCTCTTTCTCCAAGTCCTACGGCGGTCGGCTGCTTCCAGAATAATTGAGTGCGCACTCGTCAATGACGAAGACACATTACGTGGGCGCCACTGACAAGGCATCTCCAGCGGAGTGCGCGTGCACAGGTGGCAGCAGTGGGGGTGGGGTGATGGATGAATGGGCGGACTTGGGAAAAGGAGAGAGTTGACACTGGTAGAAAACAGCCTTTTTGCGATGCCACCTTCGATCCCATTTTGACACAAACTGATGCCGTCACAGTGAGTGCGATGGCATAAAAGGGGCTGTGATGGCATCAATTTGTGTCAAAATGGCATCGCAGGTGGCATCGCAAAAAGGATGTTTTCTACTGGTGTGAGGGGAGATCCCGGACACCCATAGATGCATCCACTAGCCGATTTGACCTACCTCGGGAAGGTTTTCCGACAGGACGAACTCCCACTTGGATGGGTCCGCCAGATTGTAAGACATGGTCTTCGGGTGCGCCCGTGAGTCGGAGTGAGGTTCCGGCATTTGCATGCACACCCAAAAATTCCTGTGGTTCCACATGAACTCAATCCCTTCGTATGGCGAGTCCTCCACGCTGTACTTCCGCCCAGTGGACGGCTCCACGAACATTGATTCAGCGACCTTCGGAACAACTAAACGGAGCAAAGTCAGAATTGGTGGACGTGGCTGGCATGTAAATGGCGGCTCCAGGACTCGAGCAAGCGCAAAAGCGGTTATATGAATGAGGCGAATGCGTTGCCCGTACGTTGTATGGTGAGTGCGCAGCCACAACGACACAATGGTGTCGTTTGATGACAGGAACGAAGCCACAATGTCATATTGCATGTACATATTTGGAGTTTTGCTTTGATATCATACGAATTTTGCATCAACTTACATGTAAACCATTACGATCGTTGAAATGGAAGCCTACCCTTTGGCTGTGTATTCTCCCATATTCCATGTGTTTCTTTTCGAAAACTCGGTATTGGTTTCAAACGACGTGGAGTTTGCAATACGCGGGCGCACCCTGACCACTTTCACTACCCCACTCCCTCTTACTTCCGCATCACTACCCGTACTTCCCTAGCCTTCCCACTAGAATCCCGTCGAGCAATGGCATGTGAGCAGCACTGTCTGCTTCACCTTTAACAAAATGCAATTCTAAAAGAAATCTCTGCTCGAAATCGACCCACACATGGATATGTCGATGACTGGGAAAGCATGTTCTTTCTAAGCACGTTTCCGCCCGCGTTTTCACTGTTCCCGTCACTTTGCAATTTTGTCCACACATTCTCATCGTGATCAATTGGTTCGCGCTCGGCTCCAGCTACTTGTCCTTTTATTTTCTCTCTGCAATTCTCAATATCGAGCCCTGGCATTGCGTACCTCCCTGTTCCCCGCCATCACCATTACCCAGGCGTGCACATATTTCCCATGATGTTCGTCGGGGTCCTCATCTCCCATCATTGACTCCAGCAGCTCCTTCTTTTGCGCCGCTTCTTTCTCCCTACTTGCCCTTGCCTCTGACTCAGCTTCAACGCGCTGGGCTTCTTCCTGTTCCTGTTGCAGCAACCACACCTAGTGAGTACGCCACTTTGCATTCCACAAGTAAAAGATGGGGTAAAATACGCGGTTTCTTGCCATATCAAAACGTGTACAAATCACGTACGCTGGCTCGATCGCTGCTACATGGTTTGGTTCCATTTTTTTACGCTAAGTACACGACTTAGCACGATTTCTACGCGAATTCCTGTACACGGTACACGTACACGGTACGCACTTTCAAAGCAGCATAATTTGGCCTGTTTTTCCTGGTATTGAGGCTTCCTCATTTGCCTGTTCATGTGGTGATTTGCGCGCGAAGCTCAAATGTGAAAATTGAAGGGTTGTGCAAAGGAAGAAGGGGAAACTTTGCTCACTGTCTAAAATGGCTGCACGTAACGGTATAAATATATCTATATATTCATATGAGTACTAGAGTACATGGCCATACTCAGGATGCGCTTGCACATGTCCTAGACATGAGCACCCGGGATCCGGCGCCCATATCATATTCCCTATCTAGGACACGAAACATTTCACCGATTAATACTTTAATTCTTTCAAGGCATCAGCCACACTTGCCATCTGCGCACATTCGAGCGCATGGGGGAGCAATGGGCTGGCGCCAAAATAGCTTGATACCGGACTGCCAGAAAACGGTCTTGGGGGGCTCAGGTGGATGAGAATGATCGACGTACACAAATGTTGCTTGCCTTGCAGAATTGACGTCACTTGAAAATCCCTAAATCCCCAATCGCTTGCTTCATAATAGTAATGCACGCATGGTGTCCTTCTTAATACCCAAAATACCCCTTTGGAGCCAAACGACAACATTCCAGGCGATTCTATGACTCACAATTGTAACAAAATTTGCTCTACAGGGATCTGAAGTCGCGTGTGTGGTGAACGGATCACCTGATATTTGCGCCTCACAGAATTTTACAACAAAGCCGTCCACCAGGATTAATTTTTGTGGCGTCATTTCATCCTGTAATTACGTACGCTTACCCATTTTGACGCAAAAATACGTAAATGCAGGCTGTGTTTACAACGTAGATAACAAGCCATATCCTCCCCCCCCCCGGCCCCCCGCCGATGGGAAACCACCTTGATGAACTGACTCTCGATTTCCCTCGGAGGCTTGATGGCGTATTTCGACCCCGTCTTGCTGTCGCTTTTGGGAGCCGCCGCGGGATCTGCTGATGCCACGCCCGCCACCACGGCGGCCGCCTTGAGGTCGCTTTCAGACAGTGGGTACTCAACGTTTGTCTGATCATTGAGAACCACGGACCTCGGGGCATACCCCGCGACCACATACGCGTCGTAGCCAACCTGCAGGGCAAAACAACGGCTGTGAAACACAGTAGAAAGCAGGAAAGATATGTAATTTCCCAGCATTAATAATTGACCAGTGCTATTCGTGCTGGAAATGTTTGCCCGTTGGTGCGAATTGATTAAATCATTTTCTGCAGCATTCTCTGACTGGCAGAATTTCTGCCCCGCATACACCTATTGTGGTGCCTTCATACAGGAGCGCTGCGGCGACAAGAGGGATAATCCTAGCGCTCGTTGGGTCTCGTGGAGGATCTCGCACGGTATTTAACCTATCTGTCCTGACAGATTGTTTGACCCCAGGAAGCCTGATGGGTTCCTGGGAAGACCCAGGTTCGACGGGACCAGACCATTACCAGCAGTCCACCTGACCTCATGGAGGGAGAAGGATTTTAGAAGCAATGAAGGAGTTCGCTCTAGGATGTTACTTTTGAAGCGATGATGATCTAGACTTTAGGTAAAGCCAAGTGGAACCTCCAGCGGCTCCTTGTAATTGCAGTCCCACAATCCCAGATGTTGTCGAACAGTTCTGTTAGAACGAGTTTGACGTTCTGAGTCGACATCGAACTTTGGACCTGGTTCTTCTGGCATGGCTAGCAGAACAAGGCTGAACTCCATCCACATCCTATTCCTTGATGGAAGGGCTCTGGAGTTTTAATGCCACAGTCATGGTGTGCTGTATGCGCTGGCGCTTCGCGTTCTTGGGGCGGAGGTCCTCCTCGTCCAGCTCCTTCGCCTTCAGTTTCTCCAGCTCCGCCACCCTGAGGACATCCCAGGACACCGCCCCCTTCTCCGCGTCCTCCTCGTTCATTTTGCTCAGCTGCCCAGATGAGAGACCCAGCGGCATCCGTCAGCCGCGGCATCGAACGTGGCGATTCCGGCAAAGGGGGGGGACGCGGCAAGGCTCGCCAACATTCAAGCATGCGGCATCTGGTCCATTCCCAGGGCGTAGGAGTCCTGGAACCCCGCCAGATCCGTTTGAAAAATGATGCACGAATTCAAGCGGAGGCTGCCCATCCAACGCATTAGGGCGGCGCCATTCCCAGCACAAACACTCTTGGTCCAAACACATGTTATGCGCCGATCCGCGTTACATACAGAAATTCAGGTATCTTTAGAGAGTAAGTACACGCAATTAGTACTAAGGTGTGCGCCGGGTTTCCATTAAGCGCCCTCTTAACGCCATCGCACTTGCGGGGCACATTTCCGTTCCTGCTGTGTGACCCACTTGTATGGATATTATCCTCCCCCCTTCCAAATCGTACGTCCGGCACTTGTTGAAGACCAGCTGCGACTCCCACTCCTCCCACTCTGGCCTCATGGCCGGCAAGTTCTCGCCGTAGGGCACGGGTAGCCTGTGCATGGCCACCGCGTGTGCTCCCAGCTCGTCGTAGCCCCCAAATACGTGCAGGAATTCTTTGTGGACGGCCATGCAGTGGCTGTGCCGCGGAGGCGGCGCCCTGCCGCCGGTAGGCACCTCGGACCATGTCTTGCTCTGCCGGGTGCCGCAAACAGACCTCAGAGCGGATACTGGTATGATCACTGCACAGCCTAAATGCCGCAAGGTGCTGAATTCCCAAATTGGTAATTGCCGACTAATCTTTCTGCTCATAAACTCAGTTATGTCATTGTAGGTGTTGCTTAACAAGTCGTGTTCCCGGCGTTGCTTGAGGCTTTAATGACAGTGCCATGGCGCTTCGGACAAATGCGTTCAAATCGCATGCACCTGGAGCTGATCGCTCTACATGTTACCTAAATATATTTCAACAATTTCTCGTTGCCTTTGAAAGTGTTAGCACACGGAGGCGTTCAAACGCTTCACATAACAATTCCAGAGGCGCCCGTTTATGCAATTGACACAAGAAAACGAATTCAAGGCTTTCCGGCGTCGCATCAAACAATGCAAAATACATACCACATACGGAACTCATATCAAAATGCAATGAACGGCGTCAATGTGTACAAACCAATAGCTTCAAGGCCAACACGACAACGAGCGGTATGTTGGCGATGCAGCAGCGAAAAGCAAGTCATGGAGCCAATGCGGATATTGACAAAGCTATGAAGTCAGCAAGCGAGATTCCTCATGGCTGGCCAGCTAATCCCACCATCAGGTCGAGCATGAACAGGTCCTCCAGCACAAAGTTGTTCCTGCCACCCTGGACGAACATCTGGTTGCCATTGCCTATGCACAGAGCGGCGGACTGCCGGGGTGCCGGGGCCGTGCCGCTCGTGGCGGGTTGGCTCCATTGCCAGGAGTGCAGATCCAGCACGTACAGGTCGTTGAGTCGTGATCCAGAGCTACGCCCCCCTGGTGGAAACGCGTATCCAAGCTCAAAATTCAAAACTTTGTTTCAGCGACTTTCAGAGATGCTCAACGGTTTGCCAATTTCCCATCTGGTGTCCGTTCGCTCGCGCGATACTGAAAATTCTTTCTACCTATAAGCGAAGGAGAAAAATAGGATAAATGTTTTGGACAGCCTGCTAGATGAATTTGCGACGTGTAAAGCAATTTTCACCACAAATTCTTGCTGTGCAAGCCCAGATTTTCGTATTTCAAAAGCACTTCCTGCCCGTCTTTTTGCAGAATCAAAATGCTGGAAATCGCTCATCGCTGATTGGATAGGACGCAAACAGCACCAGATATTGAAACCATCTTGGTGAAGTCTTTTGTGGATGCCATTATTTCCCAGATACGTCATATTATGTGTTCGACAGCACTTGATGGAGATGAGGTAGGAAACACGGTCAAATGCTCTATAAAACATGGCAGTGGAAGAGCGTCCCTGGCCTCTCTCAAAGTGCAAATGGATCTGCAAGTGCAGTGATAATTGAGCGCCGTCCGCTGCAACAAACACGGGCTTCCGTCACTTGCCGAAAACAATCATGTTGCCCTGCCAGTACACGGCGCTGCTCTGCTCCCTGGGGATGGGCCCCGTCCCATCGTTGGGCACCTTGCCCCACGTGAATGTCTCCAGGTCCAGATAGAAGCAGTCGTTCAGGCGCTTCCTCTCCTGGTTGCACCCCCCGAACACCATCAGGCGGTTGGACTCCTCGTCGTGCACCGTGCAGTGGCCGTCTCTTGGGCAGGGCGCCTGACCCTGAGTGACCTGGTTGTGCCAGTCCATGCGGTCCGTGCTGATCCAGAACAGGTCATTGGTCTTGGTGCCGTCCTTCATGGACGCCCCTCCGAACACGAACAGCGTGTTGCCCACCTGACCGCCGCAGTGCAGCCCGGCGTCAGGCTCGCGTCCGTGCAACGTGCTTCAGATGTTGGGGTCCCGCACCGTGGATTTCGAAATCAGCTAGCATATTTTCTAGTACGCAACGACTCAACAATGGTGCGCAGATTCGCTCAGGCGTGGATGCATTTGCATGTTGATATTATGCTCGGTTCACCTGTTCACGTGGATTGTTTCAGGTGAGTTCTAACAGGGAAAAACGTCTCCCTGTAATAAGAAGGGAAACAATGGATAATGAACAGAATCCGCTGCGGAAATAAAGTGTGAAAGTAGTGCTTCGCACTTGGTAGAGGTTGCCTTCGACCTCGCGCCAAATTTCTACACTTTGCCAGATGCAAGGACTTCTATCGGCTAAACGGACTTCTGGCCTTCTGGTCTCTTTCCACATATTGGATATCTGAATATTTGTGGATAAACCCGCCACAATGCATTAATGCATTGCAATCGTGATCTACACGATTCACAATCGCTCCGTCATAAATGGGTCATACGCTATAGTTCAATTCAGAAATTGTGTGGATTCATGTCAATATGAAAGGAAATAAACTTCAGGCATGCATTACTACGGTTTTTATGAATATTTGTGATGCTAATTGTAGTATATTCATCCTATTTTCTCTAAAATTTCGTCCACTATCTTTTCCATTTGCACTAGCACCCGGCGTCGATCGTTCAGATATGAGAATTTGCAAGCTTTGAAAGGCAGTACTTCAATCTATGCCATGGTATTGATTATCTTCAGTGCTGGGTCAACTGACGGCAGCGAAAAGCTCCGCTCCTCTCATGTTGCTTCGAACGGAGTGCACCGAGTGTCAATTGATCTTCGTCAGCACCTGAGTCAGGGTATGCCCCGTCCTGGTCCAACACCGATTATCCACAACCCGTTGGCCACCCTCCGTTTTCACGATTTGCTCCGTCTCCGCCTTGCACCTATACTCCAGGTACGCACCCACCTGGCCACAGTTCATAGTGCATCTTTGGAGTTTTATTCGTGACCAGGCATTGGCGCTTGGCTACCACATCTCCTTTGAGATTTCAATGAACCCACCCCTCTAGAGTCCACCGCGTTGCACGAGAAAGGGCTTCTTTCCATTCATTCAAGTTGAAAAACAAAATGGATTCAGTAAAGATTTGCAATATTAAATATTGCTGTCGGCATAGGGCAACCAAGCAGTAATTTAAGAAATTGAGCTTCTCCTTTAAATACCAATTTGAAGGCTATGCAAATGTGTGGAAATGGGTAAGCAATGGTGGGGAAATATTCTCCGTTGCCACCTTGGTCCATTGCTCCTTTGGTCCGTTGCTCCGTTGCTCACCAGGTGACAAGGATAGTGCGTTTGGGTGCATGGACAGACATGTCCAACAGCCGCGCCCACCTGTGTGCCGATGGGTTTTAGGCGCTCAATTTCCGCCAGCCTCTCCCGCTCCCCTTCTTCCCTCAGAAAGGCCAAGAATTTGGACAAACCTTCCTCCACCTTTGCGCGGTACTGCTCGTCCAGGTTGTTGTACCTGGAATCGCAACGCTGGGGTCATGACCTTTCGCTCATCACAGGCGGAAAAACAAAAAAGACGGCAACAACAATACAGCACGACTTTCCATCATTTACCCGCGGATGAGCCTCAAGCACACGAGCTAGTCTCATTTAACAGAATTTCTGCATATGTGTAGATGGAGAGAAATGGGCAGCTTCCCGCCGCCAGTGTGTCCGGACCAGATGACGTGGAGCGCGGGGTGGATCAGATTTGAGAACGCCTTTTTCTTTTTGGCAAATAACTGGCCTTTAAAGAGGTAACTGCTGTGTGTGTGGGGGGGGGGGTGGGGGGGTGGGGGGTTCTCTCTTACGTGGTGCTTATCTCCAACGATCGATCATCAATCTCCTGGTGCATGAGTGTCGTTGGCAATACCAGAGCGACCTAGATTCTTGCATGACTGCCCATTTCCATGTCCACTAAAGGAAAAACGTTTTGCCAGAGCGCACCGGATCGTGTTTGGGACTGTGTTTGCCGCTACAGAAATCCGTACAGAATTCTGGGAAGCTTCTGCGGCCTATGTCCATAACAATCATATTGGTGTTTGCAACATAGGCCTTCCGCATTTGCTAGGACGGAAACCAAAGTTTGATTTGCGTTGCGAAGAATACTAATTGGAAGGCAATGGCAGTAGTAAGAAATATACGTCCTTTCTGATTTCACTTGTATTAGGAAACTTGCAGGATGGTGACTTGAACTCATCAATGGCCAGGAGATTTTTTGTTGGCCATAATAATGGAACTTGTATCATCAACTTCGGAAGAATTGCGGACTTCGATCCGATGCCATTTAGTAATTTCTTTTATTGACATAATACATAAATATATGGCTCCTGAGTTATTAATCCCTTTACGGGTGGTCTGCATGCTTCTGCTGGCATCGGACATGGACTTCAGGGCGAAAGCCACTGATTGGTTGGCATTCGACCGGGAAGAATGCAAGACATCATGAAGGCAAACGCATGAACCTTGTTTGCAACCTTGTTTAAAATGTGCACCATTCAGTCATGTTTACCTAAGGTTCAGCTCCTTCAGAGTTTTCAGATCGCCCATAGAGGGCGGCACACGCACCAGCAGATTGTTGGCGCAATCTATGCGCTGGATTTTCTTGAGCCTGCCCATCGATTGCGGCAGCGTCCTCAGGCTGTTCGTGCTCAGATCCAATTTGATCAGCGACTGCATGTCTCCCATGTTCTCTGGAAGCTGCTCGATCCTGTTGTTCTCGAGCTGCAGCATCTGGAAACATAAAGAACGCACCTCAGAGGAGCAGACCTGACTTTCAAGCGCAACCAGCGCAGAGTTGAACAGAGTTGTTGTCCGGATTGACACTTCCCGTTCAAGTACACACGCGCAATGGAGTTGGAAATTCTCTGCACTTCACATTCATGGAATTATGGTGAATTTTGCTGAAAGGTTCGCGAACGGACGCTCGGGAATGGAAGTTTCCTATAGCTGTCACCCTTTTCCCTAAACTGGTTGTGTCCAGTGACCGAGCCGCGACACAATGGAATCGCGTGATCTTCAATGATTCCCACGAAGCAAGGAAAATCCATGCGAAGCCCATGACAGAAACATGCGCTGAGCTGCGTGGGATGGAGGAAGATCGACATCGAATGCCAAAATTAGCTGAACGGAAATGTGTGAGAATGGAATGGATATTGCTTGTTATTATAGTGTATTATGAGACCTGACCGTACAGAATTTGGACAATATGTAGCAAATCGACAGGTAATAAGTAGCTAGCGGATTGAATATGCGCCAAATACTTGGATCATACCATTTTAAAGAGGTGGCAGCTTATGATGGACAAAATCCGAGATGCCTCGGCATTTGTGCACGTGTGCATGTTCAATGTTCGCCGCTGTCCCCAACAGCCGTATCATCCAGCGTAAGGCACTTTCGGTGATGCCGTTCTCCCACCTGCAGAGAGTGCATCTCGCACATGGCTTCGGGGATGGCTGTCAGCTGGTTCCCGGAGAGGTCCACTTCCCGACAGTGGGGCAAGTGGGCCACGAAATCGTCCAGCTTGTTGATCTGATTGCCGCTCAGCTCCAGCACCATGAGCTGCCGGAAGCTGGCGATCACGCCCGGAAGCTTCTTGAGCTGGTTGTACTTGAGCCGCAACAACCGGAGGTAGAAAAAGTCTGCCAGGTCCTCCGGCAAATCTGTGAGGTTGTTGCTGCGCGGCGGTGGACAAAGATCAGGAGTGAGAGGCGTGCGTCTTGATTTGGTCATCCACGTTCTTGTTCTTGCACGATTTCGAGAGCGGTGCCGCACATGAATATCGACGCGCCAGTTTTCTGCAGCGAGGAGCGCCATCAGGAGCCATTTCAGAAAGAAAGCAGTAGAGACAGTAGGGAGCCGCACCTGGACAACTCCAGCTCGATGATGTGGGGATTGGATTTTTTGACCTGCTCGCAACTCTTGAAGCCATACTGTGAGGACATTTGAAACGGTCACAACTGGCTAGTTCAAATCACAACTGTACATCATATTGCAGTATTCCACATTAGGTACAAACGAGCATTGATACTGCTGTATTGTAGTACTTCTTCAGGTGACAACGTTGAGTTCATTGAAGTGAGACAGCAGCGCGTCTGCGAATCTGCCACGAACACCTTTGGGAAAGTGGCTACGAGTCTGAGTATGTGTGCTCTAGGATTCGAGCCCACTTCGTCAGGAAGGCGTCTAAAGTCCGACTCCAACCATGATATTTGATGCAAATCTCGCGTTGTCCTATTAGTCTCTGAATCACTACTAAGCCTTAATCTATGTCACCACATACGAGCCTGTATGCGTCTGCTTAGAAGCGCCCATACAACCAAAAGCTTTCAAATCGACTGGAGGCAGGTATGTTTGCGGGGTTTCAAGTGTGAGTCTGAAGCACGGGAATAAATACCGCAATTACAGAAACTATAACAGTTATTGTATGACAACAATTATTGCTTGCGAAAACAATTGCTGTGCTTCAGATTGGAATAACAGCAGCCGACGCAGGTGCAGAAGTAATTCGAGAAAGGGCATTGCTGATCAAAACACATGTTCTCTTCTGCAATGCGCATTCTACACATGATTTGGAAATGCCTTTGACTTTCGCTGATTGAAGGCAGCGATTCAAATGAAGGGGCAAAATGGGATCCTATACTCATATTTTCCGATCAAAAATTGCGTATCGAAACATTTTCAGATACCCCACCTGGGGACTGGGTTTCAAATCTTGCACATCTGCGAGAAGATTCAATAGCCCAAAAGGGTGGCAAAGGTTTTCCACCGTCTGATCCATGCGATCTACTCAAGAACAACAAGACATGCCCCACCGCGTCTAGAACTCCAAACTTCAATTCTTTGAACTTCCCCATTCCTTTCCCGTGATAAACGTTTTTGAATAACAGCAATTCGCATTTTCCTCAAAGGAACTTGTGAAGTGGCGCTCAGGCGCCAGCCTCCTTCCACTGGCAAAAATTGGGACCAAATAACACTTGTGCGAGCACACATAAAACACATTTTATCAAGGTTCTGCACGCTAAGAACACAAAAATAACCCAAATCCGTAAACTTTGTACACGCCTGAACATGTGTTATTTTGCCCTATTTTTCCTAGTGTTCTGAGGACGGGGCCTGCAACTGGGCTCCCAATGCGACGCAACAGTTTGAGAATGAAAAGCAAGCAGCAAGGGCAACTCACCCGCAATTCAGCTTGTACGTGCGGCTTGCCTCTTCGAGGCGCTCGCGCAGGAGCTCGGGAGTCAGAGGGACAGTCATCCTGACAAAGCCCTGGATGGAGCGCCGTCAGAGAGAGACAGAAAATGGAATAGCCACTGGGTTTGGGCGACAAACGCAACCGCCGTGCGGCGCGGCTCACGACATGCCCCTCCAGCAAGTTTTGGGGCCTCTTTCAACGACGGTGCGCGGATCCAGGAAATTTGGACGCCCAGGCGTGCTCGGTCAGCGAGGCAGACTGACGCCTAAAACAGAGGCGCGGGGACTGAAGAGCTTCACAAGGATTACGATAGCGTGTGAGCGTGTTACTGCGCGTGTGTGACGCGGGGCGATGCGTAACGCCCATGGGCAGAAAAAAATGGCGCATTGGAGGCGTCGAAGATCACAAGAGTTGGTCCTGTCGAGGCAGATGGCAAGTGTCAAACATGCAAGACCAGTTTTGGTACTAGGCATACCGAAACGCGATCTTCGGCAATGCGATATGGCTTGAAAACGGATGTCAATTACGCGCAAGAGAAAGTGTTGTTCTGCTTGCCCTGCGTGACGAGGGCCTTGCCGGCGGATAGCTGGCGATGATTCTGTGCCTCTAACTCCCGTGTGGAAAGACGCACCCAAGTTCCAGGCCACATCTCTGGGGTATGGGTCTTGTGTGCGTGGGTACTGGAGGTGTGTGCTGGAGATGCGGGAGGCAGCAGATGGAGGTGGCTGGTGCATGGTGTACACAATGGCGGTACATTTGACTGTAAATGTGCCAGAGACGGGGCAGTGGATGGGGGGAGGAAGGTGCCTGAGGAACATTGCTGGTGCTTGCTACGGCGCGGGCGCCAACGCCGAATCCGCAGGGTGTCCGCCATGGCGTCCTGCAGCCACACCCCCGCCACCGCAGCCTGCCGCCCTCGCCCTGCTCAGCTGAACGGCCTTTTCCCGCCATCCCCGTCTCGAGGCGTCCCGAGGTCGGCATGGGCCACGCGGGGCCCGCGCGCAGGGCGGCTGGTGGCCGCGGGCGCCGGCAAGTCCGTGCTGGTGCCCGTCGGCAACGGGGTGGAGGAGATGGAGGCGGTGATAACGATCGACGTGCTGCGGCGAGCGGGCGCGGAGGTTGGGAGCTAAAAGATGCGAGGGAGAGGGAAATTGGGGGATTGTTGCTGTTGGCCCGAGTTGCTGGCGGGCGGACGCCAGCAGGAGCTGTTTGCCCAACGCGCGAATGCGAATCTGCCAATGTGCCCGCGGTGGGGTTGTGATCCCGGATTGTGGGCAGCATTCAATGGAAGCAACCGAGACATTGGAAATATGGCAGATTGGTGCGCGCAAGTTTGTTTTGTGCGCACTCCGGCATCAGTCTCTAGGGGTTCCCAGTCAATTTGACGGATGTCTGCTGCTGTGCATGGCGTCCATTCCAGGAAATGGCTTTGCCATGGAGGTTGCATCTCTTCGCAATCAACAGATTCTGTAGCTATGGTTGGGCATTGTGGCCATTACCGTATTCTGAGTCTGTTAGCCACCTGTAGCTTTGGCAGCTAACATTGCTGAGAGCCCCAAAACATCAGAACTGCCGGGTGCGAATGAAATCTTGGCTTCTTAGGACAGTTGTGGATTGGCAATACTGGGATTTAAGCTGTGGTCAGCATCAAAACTGCAACCGTTGTCCTATGCTGTTTGTCAAAGTGGCCCCAATGAAGGTGGCTGAAGGCGACCCATGGCCATATTGGAGGAGTGCCGCTGTCTGAAACTTCCCCCGATGCACAGATCAGGTGGCAGCCACATGCAGCAAGGTGCAGAAAGCCCAAGTACGGTTTCCTATTCTTTTCCTTCCACCAGCTTTCAAAGTGTTTTTTCCTTTTAAAGGCTTGTGTCCATCTTAGATTCAGGATCCCGAAAGGTTGTCATAGAAATTCAAATAAATGATTTCGAAATGGGCAGAAATGGAAAACAAGAGGACCTTTTGCCTCCTTGTGCGGCAGTGCATTGTGTGCTTTGCCTCTTTGTGGGACATATGCACATACCTGGCAGCATGCTTGCTGGTGTCACATACAGTTACTGACACACATACTATAGAAGGTTGGCACACAGCTGATGGTGCATTCCCATGTTTGCACAGTGCTTGTGCGCCAACACATCCACAGAGCCGCAGATGTCAGCACGTGCGTATGTTGGCCAAAAGAAACGTGGAGGATTTCCCTAACTTGTTGTTGTGCATTTGTTCAGTAGGTCACCGTTGCATCCGTTGAGGATGATGTCAAAGTCACCTGCTCAAGGGGTGTGCAGCTTGTTGCCGATGCCAATATAGCCGAGTGTGCAACAACCGAATACGATCTGATCGCTCTCCCGGTGAGCCCAATGGCTGAGTGCCATCCTGTTGCATTTGTGCACACGTGACAGAACACAGAGCCCACACCCTGCAGGTGATGACAGGCTTGAAGCTCGCCCAAGCGATGATCCAAACAACCGTTTGCCACCATGCATGGCCCAATGAGAACAACTGAGACGTGGCAAGCAAGTGTATTTCCACGGCATATGCAAAAGTTGAACAAGGCATTGCCTATCACCCTCAAGGCGCTGGTGTGTCATGTCAGCCACACCTTCGCCTTATCCTGGCATACTTCTGAGTTTTAACCTGCCCAACCGACAAAGAGCCTGATGCATGTCAGCCATTCTTGCATTATGTGTGTGTGTGTGTGTGTGTTGTCAGGGCTGTATGGCCCAATGTTCTCTTGGGAATTACAGCTGCTGGAAGTTTATCAGTCGCAGCATATGAATGCTGCCACTGGCATGTTTGTCATGGACAGTCTGGAGAAGACACAAGGGGAGCGATTGAGCATATTCCAATAACTCTACCCACTGCTATGATATCCACGCAATAGCTTTTGTCAAAGGCACAGAGAGCTCTCAGCTGGACACCCATGTCGAACTGACATTTGGTCCTTGACAGTACATATTGTACTGAAGGAAAAACCCCAAGATGCCAAAAACATTGTGACGAATGCCTGACATTGTGGTAGGACTAAACGCATGAGATGGTATGCAGCTAGTTATTTAAAACTCCTTGCGGCAGTAAGGCATCAATGACAATACCTCTGACCCAGCCAATCGACTTTGAGTTGGGACACAAAATGTACAGCAGAGAACTCTCCTAGCACATCGAGGTGGTGACAAGCATCTGCTCATCTGGTGCATGGTCAGATCTTGATTGACAGGGCATGGCAATGTGCAGTGTAGGGTCCCTGAAGATCCAGGTGGTGCAGTCTTTGATATCGATTGTCATCACATAGAGCCAAAGTATGGCACAGCTCTGCCTGTGCTCATGGGCGGTGTCAGATTCTTACACTGGCATTGTTGAATGCGCATAGTTGATTCAAATATTTGAAGGGTTCTTATTGTCTGTCTTATTTTTCACCAAGCGGGCTGCTGCTTTGATTGCAGTGTCAACATGTCAGTGACCAGCACCTCAGTAGACTGCACACTTCCATGCCATTGAACATTGAGTATAGAAAATGGGGCTGTTCACTTTTCCATCGAGTAACATGAAGCTGTGTTGTTCTGGCATGAGTTGCAGGGCGGAATGCCAGGTGCTGAGCGGCTGCGCGACAGTGAGGTCCTTGCCAAACTGCTTGGTGAGCAAGCCTCACGCAAGGGATTGTATGCTGCCATTTGTGCATCGCCTGCAGTGGTATTCCAGAGTCAAAACCTGTTGAATGGGAGGAAGGCAACTTCACATCCCGCATTTGTGGACAGGCTTGCTGATCAGAGGTAGGTTGATTGGCAACCGTTGTGAATGCATCTCACAATTCATTACTGAAAAGGGGACGCAGATTTTGAAGGAAATTTGGATACAGGTGGGGAAGAAGAAACCATCTGAATGCAGCCAGAGAGCGACACATTGTTGACATAACAAGATATGGATGCAGGCAGAAGAGGGAGGCCGCAACACTGTTGGGTGCAAAGACAGACTGCTGTTGTTGCAGTCACAAACACACACTGCTTGCATTTGTGGATAATAGCAAGTCACAGTGGGGTCCTCACCTGTGTCCTTGTGCCGCAACAGAGTCAACACAAACCACTGGATGAGTGTGGCTTTATGTAAGGGGCTTGGTTGGATGCAAATCAAAGTGGTGAAAGCACACATGCTGGTGTTTCCTGTTCAGCCAACAAGTGATTCTATAGTCCACTGGCATAAACAAACGATGATAATAACATTGGCCCTTAGTGTGGTGAGATATTGCTGCCAACATTTGCTTCTAGTGAGCTGTGTGCCAGTGGGTAGTAGCGCACGATGTTGGCATATGATGCAAACTTGACCCCCAGCAATTCATTGGCCATGCCTGAATGCGCTTACCTGTTTGGACACAGAGATGCTCCAAAATCCTGGAATGGGAAGATGCGTCTTTACGGTTTGAAGTCAAAAGTGATATGTTTGTTTGCTTGGTCGGTGGTCTTAGCTGTGGAAACGTTGATCAAGTGCACATTGATTGGTTAACTGCTTGATCAATAGTATGGCAGATGGATTAGTTGATCGATTGGCTTTCATTGATACGTCGATGTTGGATTGTGCAGCTCTGCTGCCAGCCGTGTTGTTGTTGATGGCAACCTGACCACCAGCCGTGGCCCTGGAACGGCATTCGAGTTTGCGCTCTCTCTTGTACAGCAGCTCTTTGGCGAAGAGAAGATGAAAGAGGTGGCTGGCCCAATGGTCATGTACGACTACACTCACTGACACTGCACCCTCGCAAGTTCCTGGAACATTGGAGTATATTTTTCTCCAGACTGCAGTATCGGCTGCCTTGTGGTTACAGTGCATCCTGCCATATGTCACTCTCCATGCCAACAGTTTATATTCTGCTCAAAAGAGCTCGCCTTGCATTGTATCATCGAAGTGTCAGTTCTGTTGCACAACTTGATCACAGACTGTTGCCTTTCATATGAGAATGGAAAAAGGGCCTGGGGTGGGATTGGCCTGGGGTTTGCATGTTGAAGATGTGGATGAGCTACTTGCTGATAGTTTGGTGTTCCACTGCGGCTTGAACTGGAGAATCCACATCCTACCAGGCAAATGTGGAGAACCAGGTGCTGAAGCCATGCACATCGTGCCAGGACTGTAGGGGGATGCTTGGGGGCGTTGTGGCGGCAGCACCCCTGCAGTTAGTGGATACTGTTTGTGCTCTGTCTGTGGACAGGAGTACGGACTCCGATACACCACACAAGTGGCATGGTATTGAGGCTGCTACCTTCGAACTTGTGCGTGCGACCTTACCGACTGTCATTATCAGACCTTTGAACTCCGTTTGGATTACCTTTGCTTGCACAGGCCAAAACAGTGCCCTTCAAATTATGGGCACTGGTGGCTGGTCACAAATGTTTCGATGCATGCACTGATGATCGCGGAGTGGAATGCATGGTGCCTGAAAAATGACTTTGTTTGCAAAGGCCCCAATCCAAAGACAGTCCTTTGACATCATGACCACAACTCAAACAGTCCAGCAGCACATTCACCATCGGCCCAGCTGCCACGCAGCTGCAGTCAAACCGAATCAAGATTCAACAAGCCCATTGGCACCAGCTCTGTTCAATCCCCTTTTGAAATCTATCCACTCATCTGCACAGCAGGCATCCTGCACAGCCGACCACAGACCCTCGATTCGTGGATCGCCCACCAAAATGTCCACGTGTGTTTGCCTTGTGTACACAAACGCACAATCGACAATAACCAGCCCTACATATACAATTCTGCCCTTCAGCCTTGCAGCACAGACCCCAAAAGTTATTTCTGCCCCTTCCCTTCGGGTGTTATACAAATTGCCC
The DNA here is from genome assembly GCA_905146915.1 of Ostreobium quekettii. Taxonomy (NCBI): domain Eukaryota; kingdom Viridiplantae; phylum Chlorophyta; class Ulvophyceae; order Bryopsidales; family Ostreobiaceae; genus Ostreobium; species Ostreobium quekettii. Next base: position 25,988 of record CAJHUC010002337.1, on the reverse strand, counting down.
AGTGCTTTTGGTCAAAAACCAATCGTGGGCATCAATCCAATCGGTTTCAGGATGACCGTTGGTCTTCTTGAACCCATTGTTAATGACGGGCCTGCAGCCAAGCCACACAAGTTAGTGTTGCCTTCAAATATCAAGCCCTTGACCACACCTGGCTACACATGTCAAAGCAGGGTTGTGCTCCTTGCAGGTGGTGATGGGCACATGCACATGCACAAGTTGGTTCATCTGTCAGTGCACCTTGCGTTTGCAACAAACGGCCACTGCCGCAGCATTCTGCCATCCAATCAGGCACCGTCTGGCCACTTGTCTAGGTTGTTTGTCTGGTCCGTGTGGACCTTCCAGGGTGCAACTCTGCACTTGTCACATGTGCTGGGTGGTGCTGCAAATGCGGCCGGAGAGCAACCAACGACTGCAAGGGAAATTGCCACGCCCTGTTCAGGGTGTTGCAACAAACGGCCCCGAAAATCTACAAAATCGCCTTCAGCCCAGGCCGCCGCACGAGCACATATTAGTCCCTATGTCTTTTCCGCGAGGACCCCGTCTTCTTCCGCTGACAAGGCCAACGTCGGGCAGCGAGTCAGTGGTTTCAGGGCTTACGTTGTCCGAAACAAGGGGTCTTCACAGAAAAGACAGAGCGACCGATTTCATGCCCCCACCGCACCCTCCCCACGCCAAAAGGCCAGCGGATTTGATTCCGTAAGGATTCCGAGCAGCCGAGCGATCCGCCCATCTGCCGCCGAGTCAGATGCCTTTTCGAGCCACTCCCCGCGCCACATCCCCCTCGGGGTTTCTGTTTCCTCCTCCACACGCGACATTTTTCTCCCCCCACCCCCCCTCCCCCACCGCACCCCACCCCTTGCGCCCATGCGCCCCGAGTACCTCAGCCGAGTCGCCGCTTGGCCAGCGGCCTGGCGTCCGCCCTCCTGCCCCCGCCGGGGGGCGGCGCCGCGCCGCACTCCAGGCACCGCTTCTGGCCGCCGCCGGCGCCCGGCGCATCCCACGCCCACCTTCCCCCGTTGCCCCGCCCCCGCTTCTTCCATTGGCGGCCCCGCCGGCCGCCGCATCCCTCCCGCCCACGCTTGCGATCGGGCCACCCCGGCCACCGCGGGCCCGCCTTGGGCGGGTCCGGCCCCCGGGGGCGGGATCCGCGGCAGAAGGAATTCATTTTCTTCCCCTGCAGGGCCTCAAGCGACGCCACGCGCATGGGCCGTCGCCCTGGCCTGCCCTTTTCGACCTTCTGGCTCGGCCGCCCGTCCTTCCCGGCGGCATCGCCGCCCGCCTCCCGGTTGGCGTCCCCCGCTCGAGTCCCGAACGGCATCCGCTGCAGCCTCCGGCACAGCATGGACACCTGCGGGCTGGCCAGGCTCCCCGGCTCCGATGCCCTGTTCTCCTCGACGCATTTTTTTTCCGTCCAATACGGCAGCAGCAGCAGCGCGAACTCGGGGGTGAGGCCGAGGGAGAAGACGAACCCCCTGGCGGCCGCCGCGCCCGGCTGGCACAGCGATGCCCCGAACGGCCCGCCGGGGCGCCCGTCCCAAAACCCCGTCGCCATGAACCGCAGGAACCGATCCACGAAGCGGTCGACGGCGTCCTGGCCGATCGCGTCGCAAGTCAGGCTCAGCCGGCCGCGCCCCAGCTCGAACGCCAGCTCCGTGGGTCCGTCCTCCGCCGTGGTCTGCAGAAACCCGTCCGGCCGCCTGATCGGCCCCTCGGGGGGCCATGCCGGCGATTGGATCCCGCCGTCGATCGAGGCGGAGGGCGTTGACGCCTGGGGATGCTTGGCGGGGGCGTGCCAGCCCGGCGGCGCGGGCGATCGGCGCGTCGCCGAGGCCATGGGGCGGGGGGGCGGGGCGGGCGGGGGTGGGCGGATCCGGCGGCTGCGCCTTGGGGCCGGGGGCATTTTAATGGGTTGGGGTGGGGCAGGGAAAGCTTTTCCCACTATTGTTGGGAGGGGGGGGGAATGTGGGCCCTCGTGGCGCGCGGGGATGGCGGCCACACGCCAGGGGGACAGCGGAATGCGAGCGGCCTGGGGCGGGGACATCTGTGCTCGGGGTGGACTCCTCGAGGATTCAGCGGGTCAAGGCGATCAATGGGCGGGGGAATGGCGGTCCGAGGGCATCCGGCGAAGGTCATCTTGCGGGTAAATGTGAGGTTGATGCAGGGAAGGTGGCGGCGCGTTCGCGGCGCCTGCCCCGAATGGCTCGTGTGCGCGGTGTCCCGCGCTGACGTGGCGCGGTGGCGGGAGGGCGCTGGGCGTGCCGCTTTCCAGACCGCATTCCGACCCCGCGACACAGCCGACGACGCGGAGGTTTTACCCTTGCCACGCGGATGGAACGTACCTGGAAAGGGGCAGAACGTGACGAGAGGAGGAAGAGTCAGCAAGAGCCCCGTTGGGGTCCCTTGGGGTGCCTGACAGGAGGAGGAGGGCACGTGTGTCGTCATGCCATTGGCACTGCTCGCGCTCCCCACATCGTCACTGCCCAGTGCGCGGACGTTGTGCAACGGCGTTACGGTGAATTCGCCGGCAACAGCAAGCGGAAAGCGGCGCAGGGCGACCCCAGTGGCCGCACAGCGAACACCGTCCGGTGACATAACCGGACTCCAGCGCGTCTGCTGCGGTCGGCAGCAGGACACGAACACAGGCCGCGGCTCTCAACTCAACCAAGACGGGTCAAGTTAGAGAGACGTGGCGCGCGCCTGGGGATGGGATGCCCAGAGTTTGGGGTCCGTTCTGATTGCGATGATAGGGAAGGGAGCGGCTGCGTGCAGTGCACAACCCTGCGGATTCCGATGCAGAGTGGTGACATGCCTTCTTGTTCCGTGGTCGAAAGAGGGCGGTCCGTCACACCGCGGGACGCCCAGGGGCATTGCCAGACTGAGTGCCGGGCGCAACTGCATGGCTCAGCGCAGTGCAAGCGCCAAAATGGCGCACTCTGGGGACAACTGGTATTTTCCTTTTCGAATCGGGGTGGGGAGGACATGTGGCGGTCCCAGAAGCGGCAAGCAACGCATACCACCTGGGAAATGTGCAAAGTGCCTGTAACTTTGTTAGTGATGCGACGCACCACTGCTGGCAGGGCAAATAGCCTACTGTCAACGCAGGAGGAAGCGTCCTAGCATTCCCTGTTTTAAACTTCACCAATCAATCACTCACTGCTTACAATTGTGGGAAACAAGACAAGTCATTGCACTTTCGTTCATGGCATTTGCATTTTCGTACATTGGCTGGCCATCAAAAATTCGACAAACAGTTCTCTTCAATGCATTACATCAGTGCCAAGGATGCATAGTTGTTCTCATCAGGGACTCACCGCCGAAAATCTGGAATCGCCCCTGCAATTCTGCATTTCCTGGAATCTATGGAACACACGTATGCAAGGGAGCCCAGGAGCAATAATATCCACAGCACAGTACACCAGTTCAATAACCTGCATCCCTGCCTTGGTCATTCAAACAGCCCGCCCAGAAACTGCCGGTGGCAACACGACAACATGTACCCATCCCCAGGGAAGAATATTTTCTCTTCAACCATTCAGAAGATTGACCATAGCATGTAGACAAAGGCTTCACCTCATCATTGGACAGGGCAATAGTATCAAGCTCAAGAGCGATAGTCCAACCCTTAGCTGGTGCACAAATGCTGCTCCTGGGGGAGAAACAGCAACACACTTTGTTTTCTCGCCCTGCTCCAATATTCCGAAGCATTGTGGTGCTCATCAAGTTTTCTTGGTCTTAGTCTGATATCTGTCATCCAGCAGATGTCAGTTCGAGGAATGAACCATTAATCATTGCACCTTACAGCAACATCAAACCACAAATGTTCCCTTGGTTACCAAAAGCAGCTTGCATCAGTAGATAAATAAAAAAAAAGAAAATATGTCCACTACAACTCCTATATGCCATTATACAATATGTATCAGCGCATGCTTGCACTGAGGTGGTTGCCCCTTCTACGCTGCCCTTGCACTATTCTTCAAAGAACAATCTTCATATTCACATCAGCTCGATCAAAGGCAACTGGTCCTGAGCTGCACAATGCAACCACTGTATGGACCGGTAATTTGGGGTCCAGTGCCTCCAGCTGTCCAGACTTTGTTGATACTCAGCTTTAGTAGCTATCGCATCAGCACCTCTCGTGTAACATAGGCAATTGCCCAGGTCTATCAAATCAGAAAATGCTTAAGAAAATCCGCAACGACCTGGCGACCAACGATCTGCTGATGTATTCGCAAGAAACTTGGTGAAATCTTTTCTCTCACAGAGAAATTTGCATGCATGTACTGAACTCTGGGTCGTGGATTGTCTTTGGTGCATAAAGTCTTGTGTACAGTTAAATCTCCACAGTTGCCATGGCGTCACAGGGGAAGGAGTTCGCGATTCGCTAAAGGCAACCGTGGAGGCTCAGCTTGCACTTTGCCCTTGCTTGTTATCGTCACTCAACTGTAAGAGTGGAAGGCGAAAAGGGCAATCATCATGGCCAACATCTTCACAGACTGCACTGGCAGGCACAGGTAGCAACAAGCAATCATCGGGACCTTTCTTGCATCTGAGCTGCCCAAGTCTGAACTGTTGACATCACATGCAAACAGTTTACAAGGCAAGGAAGGGCATGTGCTCCGCAGCATTGCTTGTACCACAAGTATTTGGCAGTGTTGATGGGTTGACACCGGCCAATGTCAGTGCAAGGCGCACTACCAGTTGTGCTGCATGGCCTGAGCAACAAATGCAAGAAGGCTAAGCCTGCCTTTACCCTTCCATGCCTATCATCACCCAGCCCTCAGAGTTGAAGTCGATTATGGCAATGTTCACAACCGTGCTAACCAAACACAAGCCCTCCTTGCATTGCTTGAACAGCCAAATAAGAGGGAAGTGCATGTAATCAAGATTTGATCAACAGCAAATTGTGGAAGACGCGCTGCCAGAGACGATTCCAATCCTCTACCTTGCACAAACCAAATAGCGACCATGCAGATGCATTATGGGCCACATGGGCAGCATCATAGAATCAGTGGCTGCCACATTGTGTGCCTGGAACGATCTGAGGCTCAGGTTTTTTGTGCCCTGTTTTCTCTATTGTCATCCAACAGTCAGAGTGGAAGGCGAAAAGGGCAATCATCACCGCCCCTTTATAACACAACACCACAGATAGGGATTGGGCACCCAACGATGCACCAGTCACCTCCAGTCCAGTCAAACTGCTGGCTATTGCCCCGAAGCACATGGATCTCCCACGTCCGTGGATCGCACAATTCCGGAGCCAGAAGTCGCCACCTTGAGCTGCACGTCCATGTTGGAGCCCAACAGCTCGCAAGCAGCATGGAACACTCAAGGGAACGTCACAGAAGGGCGGCGGCCGTTGCCTCTTGCCCAAGTCCTTCGCCGCCACAATACAGAGGCAGCGGTCCTGACTCCCTGGCAAGCGGGACACACCAGCGCCATCTGCAAATTTTCCAACTATGAGGTGGGCCTATGCAAAAGAGCGGACACTGGTAGCCACGACAGCATCAATGGCAGGCCATCGATGTCCCAAACATCAAAAGTCAATGGCCGGTGACCGTGGACGGATTCCAGGAATGCGCCATGCACGCCGACCGCGGCAGCGCCGCAACAACGCAGCAAAACGTCGCACAGACGCAGCCGTTCCGAGAGATACACAGCCGGTAGCAGCTCACCGGCGGCGCAACCCGCCAACGGTGCGGGCCCGCCACCCAACAAAAGGACGGAAAACGGACCGCCGGGCTGTTTTTTAGACGTCGGCACCACGCGCCGGGAAAGGAAAAAACGCCGGACCAGGCAAGTGTGCGGCACGCACCCCGCGGTTTCCCTGCTCCTGCCTGACGTCATGCATGCATGTTGTGACCCTCCGCCGGCCCACATATTCCCGCCAGCGCCCCCCAACCTTCGCTGGTTCGCGAGCCCAGCCCCTGCCACACCGCCGGCGGCCTCCCTCGGCAGCCATAGCGACCAGCCGGCGGCTCAGCCTACCCTGCGGCCAGGCTCCGCGCCCCTGAGCCAGGACGCCCCTCCGAATCCTGTGCCTAGGCCGGCCCAAGGCGGTGAGCCCAGATCTCACGGCGGTCACACCCTTGGGCAGATTTTGCAAAGCTGCCTGAATCGGCTTATTACAATCGTCAAACGCAGTCGAGCGGATGGCCCACCACTCTGGGGCTGGAATTTTTCGGCGCAGGTGCAATGCGGCGTGGCGGGGAGAGGGGCTAGTCGCGTGCGGGGCCGTTGCTTCGCCGGCTGTGGAGATTAACGTGGCCAAGGATATTACGGAGCCGATCGGTGAGGGGCCCTCTGACGATCCTTGGGCTATCCGGGGGAATGGATCTATCCCTTGGGCTGCGTCTGTCTCGGGGGGCGAGGCGGAGCCCTTGCGCGCCCCGCAGCTGCCGACCGGCGCGTCCGAGACTGTCGGTTCTCACAGATTTGACCATTTCGCCATTGTCATGCAATGCGTACAAACCGTGTGGAGGATGTGGGGCGGGAGCTTTGAGGGCAGGTTGCGCGACGAGAAGGGGCTGCCTGCCATCAATGGCCCCCGCCTTCCCTGGTTGAATTGTGTGCGTTGGCCAGATGCGCACGTCGCACCTTCGAAACGCATGTGCCGATCACGGGCCAAGGAAACCAAAAATTTCTTTCTTGTGCCGTGTCCAAAGCTGCGCGGACCTCGGAACGGTGCATTGGCGGCTGGCAGCGAGCCCTGTGGTGGTTGCTCTCTCGTGATGCCGTTCTGCCCAAGTGTGCATCCGAAGCGCTTTGCACACACCGCGCTCCCAGTCCGCTGGTTGTTCGACGCGACCTGGTCCGCCAAGCCGGCCCACTGGAAGCAACGTTTCCTGTTGGGGATCGCTCAGAGGCGCCTGCAGCCCGTGTCCATGGACGATCAGCGTCACAAAGCTGCAGTACATGCTTGTCTTTGGTGTCCCTCATAGTGTTCATCTCATTTTCCTCATTTTCAGTGCCCCTTTCGCTTATTTTCAGTTGCATGTGGGCGACGTTGGCATTCATTGAAGGAAAAGGCTGCGTTCGCTATACTCGCTAGCAAAATATAGGCCGCGGCCGCATTGGAGTTATTCTAGCAAGGAACCCCTTGAATAGACTGGGTGTTTTCCCTTGAGCGTTCCCCCCGAACTTGGAGACCTGTGCATTGTCCTTAACGGCGTGAAAGAGATGTGCGAAGAGATGTGGTGGTGAACTTCCATGCACAGCTGCTGATCCAACAGCCTGAACAGTTGGTTGGTAAACATCCAGGGCTCTTGCCCACCCTAATGCAATCTGCCTGAATAACTTCCGTCTGGGAAACATTCAGTTCACGAGGAAGCACAATCACAGGTGTACATACGATGGTGCATTTGCACCATTGCTGCGCGGGTGCGCCAGGCCTGTCAATCACCCCTCTGCCCAAAACTGAAGCCAAGTTAATATATATAATGGATGGTGGTGGGCAGGAGCGAGAAGAGTGGTACCATTGGTGTGCTTTCGCTGACCCTACATAGCCCAATGCGATCTGGCAAACATCATGCTGGCTGACAGAGCATGAATCCTTGCCCATGCGGTCAGTTCGGTACAGGGTTTTGATCCATACCCGCTCCCCACATAAGCGGTCCTGCATCACATGTACTCGATAAATACTCCCTCACCAGGAACCAGTACACAAGTTTAGGAACATCCGAAAACCCAACGCCTGCACCAATCGCAGTTGCAAATGGCAATGCACTTGGCTTAAAGTTCGGCAAAGTTTGCTGAGCTTCGCCTCCCCACAGCCCCTTTGCAAGGGGCTACTGGCCCTCTCGGGCTACAGCGCTTTCACTAGTAGAAAACAGCATGCTTGCGATGCCATTTCGACACAAATTGATGCCGTCACAGCCACTTTTTATGCCATCGCAGTCACTGCGATGGCATCATTTTGTGTCAAAATGGCATCGCAGTTGGCATCGCAAACATGCCGTTTTCTACCAGTGTTTGCAAGGGGCTGCTGTACCGGACAATTGTCCGATTGAACTACAGTCCACCCATACTTAGTTCACTCCATTAACACCATATCACTGTGTTCACTTGTGTTCAGGGAACACGCCGATTGTGTACCTGAACAAGGTAACAGAAGGCTGCGTTGGGAGGGTAGCGGCCAAGCTGGAGACTGTGGAACCCTGCCGCAGTGTGAAGGGCAGGTGCAAACACCAGTTAAAGCAGCTGTGCCACCAAAAATTGCACTCTGTGGCTGCAGACAATGCTCTGTACTGCCTTGAAAGTGCCTGTGCTGACTGCTCCTTGGACTGATGTTTTCAAGCCCCACAAGGCACATCCGAGCCTGTGCAGAATGCAGACGCTTGTGGATGTAGCAGCCTTGGGTAATTGCTTGCTCCCACCTCACCGCACAGCCCTGCACACCCTCAGGGCAAGCGCCACTCAGTCTCATTAGTGGAGAAGCCAGATCCATTTATTGACATCGACAGTGGCAGTTATGCGCAGTGCTTTGTCAAAGCCCACCACATGCTGGGTACTAGTGTCGCTTGTCACCCCTGGCATTATTAGTAATGGCCATACCTTAGGATCTCTGATGTGGACTGCATGCTCAGGAGGGTGCTCTGTTGATGCATTTGCGTATATCCTTTGCTGGAGTCTTATGTTGACAAATTGTGGCCTGGTGAAAGCACGCGAAAGAATATGACCTGGCGCTTCGTGGGCAATGAAAGGCAAATTATGCACCCTCTTTGCCTTGCCCTGGGCTGATCATGTGTTCTCAGATTTTCAGATGTGTTCAGTGCTAAACGAGTCCATGAACTCTTTCCAGAGCAGGACTGCCATGTTCAGAAGCACGTGCCTTGGGCTGGTGGCAGTATTCAGAATTCCTTTTGGGGAGCTTGGTGGTGGTTGTATGCTGAATTCTCTGCTTATGTGTCTTTGTATAATCGGTTTCAGCATGATCAGCAATTCTGAGAGAAAGGGAGATATCACTCCTGGAAAGGTGAGACATGGTGCTAGCCTGCTGTTTCTTCGTGATGCATTACCTTAAGGTGGATAAGCTTATCACATCAGTAGAAACAGTTGTAGTTTCCATAAGGTGAAGCCCCTGACTGTGTTTTTTCGGACCCTGAGAGCAAACCTGAGATGGCATAAAAAATGGTTGTTCTCGACATTGCCGGCGGCAGTACCCATGAAATTCAAGCGCAGGTGCCATGGATAGTAGAATGTTGCCCGCCAGGCGGCGCAAGGTGCACGAATTCGGCTTGGTGCTTGTGTTTCTTCCAAGAGCAAAGGCTGTTGTAGAAGCGACATTCTCATCCAAACTGTTTGATTGTTTCCTTTTATACCATTGTTCCACTCGCTGCATGCGTGCACATGGAACAAACAGCGGTCAAAGGACAGGCGGCACTTGGTGATGGTGCAGTTTGTGTGCATGCATGCAGGCAACCATTATTGGGCCTACGAGTGGGAACACAGACATTGCTTTGGCCTTCATCGCTGCAGCTACAAGCTGGCCCTGAACATGCCTGCACCCATGCCCCTTGAGCGTCGCATCTTGTTGCGAGCCTTTGTCGCAGTCCTTGTTTTGACCGATCCTGCAAAGGCATGAAGGTCAGCAGCAGTATAATGATCCCAGCGTTGCTCGACGCAAAGCAAACTGTCTGTCGCCTTCTGCCTGCGACTTTCGACTGCTGAGGCTTCGGCTTCAGTAGAGATACGTGGACTGATGATGTCTGCAATATGTCCAGTTCGCGGGGACAGTAATTTGCGTTTGCTGTGCAGATCTTCGTATAAGACCATGGTTCCTGCATTTCGCTTTCAAGTGCATGCAAAGACCTCTGCCGAGCGCGTGTATTGCTGTGTTTGAAGTTTATGGAATTTCATTTGCTTGGTTAGTGTTGTCAGTGGCGCGAATGTACGTAGGAACATGTGCGGCTGTTGCCATTCACAAGGCGTCATGTTGATTGCTGAAACTCGTGCGTTGTGCTGGGACCGGCTGCTGGAAATTGGTAGGCGATGTGCTTGCACGGATACAGTGGCACCGGGAATGTGGCACCGTGTGTAATACAATGGCACAAAGACATGCGATACAACGGGCACTCCCAGGCAGACAATGGTTTCTGGGACTCTTCCACCAGAAGACTAGACGTCGCTGAGTGCACAGGGAGACACATGCAACGTTGAATAGTGGCACAAGATGAGACCTCATCACACATCCACACACCGGTGTGTGGGTGCGCATCATTTGGGCATGGTCATGGCTACGGGTGTAAACTTGGCTGGCATCGCTGGACTTAATTGTTGCCAAGGAGGTATTCTGATTCCTGAATGCTGACAGCAGTTAGATAACACCCGGTTGAGACGATCTGCCAGAAATTATCAATCACATTGTTTGCAAGGCGAGGCCGGACGCTTGTCCACCAGCAATTTCTGTTGGAGATTTGTCTTGTTTATTTCATTTGCTTTGATCACTTCTATGTACTGAAACTATCCAGAAACGGGGTGATCTTGCGGTGCAAACGGCCGTTGCAGGATGCTGTCACGAAGGCAGAGGAAATCGCAGAGAACACTAGGAAAAAACAGGCCAGATAGTTCTTTATCAGGCTTTCGGTCCCAGGTATTACTGGCTGACACTATTTCAGCCGTGCATCCTAGAAAACTGTGTAGTTTACACAGTTGTTTGAAGGTACACGGTTGAAACTGTGTCAATGTGTGTACTAACTGTGTACTTTTGGGACCGCATTTGCCGAAAGTACACAGTTGAATTTTGAGAAGACCGTGTCAGGACTGTGTCATCTGGCATGTTTCTTCCTTGTGGAACACACCTGACTCTTTCATCCTCCAACAGTTTGAGAACGCCGCCAACCCGAAGATCTACTGTGAAACCACGCACTAGGGAAAAAAGGGCCAAATAACACGTGTTCAAACGTGTACAAAGTTTACGGGTTTGTGTTATTTTGTGCTCTTAGCGTGCAGAATTTTGATGAAATGTGTTATGTTGTTCGAAAAAGTGTGATTTGGTCCTTTTCTTGCTAGTGACGGGGTCTGCGATCTGGAAGGAAACCGAAGGGAAGGTCGAAGTCTCGGTGTCTGGAATTGGCAAGGGGGAGACCATCACGGGAGCTGGACGATATCTCAAGGAGCAAAACAACGGCATCCATGTACGGCACAGGAGTGGCGCTATGGGAAGATGTCAGCCCTCCACAGTTAGTGTGACACTCACTGCGTGCTACCTCGCATGATGTGAGTGCACATTTGTAATGTGCTTGTGTCGTGTTGCTACATGCCGTGACGCAGTGGAATGGAATGGGTTACAATGAGAGCTATAAAATTAGAATACTTCTATGCATGCGTTTTCAACTGCATTTTCCATTCTTCCCAATAGCGGCGTCCAGCAGTCGCGTGTAGCAAGCAGCCTATGTCGCTTTCTTTTCGTTTGCGCAAATGTGCCAGCACTATGAAATCGATAGCTCATCCTCTGAAGGAATGCTACTGGAAAGATGGTTGGTGCTATGGCAATGTTTCTTTAGGGATCTTATGTCCAAGATTGACGACACTCCACATGCCTTGCAAACATGTTTGCAAGGCAACATGCAGTGCATTGCAATGGCTGTACTATTCTTCAATCAGTCAGTCAAGAAGGCGGGCTGTTTTCGTGCTCTTTCTTCCAATGCTCTTGTCGTCGATCTGTCATTGTTGCTGACTACGCTCTTCCCTGAATGCTGCAATGCCCACAGATCGTTGCCGTAGAGCCCACAGAGTCGCCCATCTTGTCTGGCGGCAATCCCGGCCCGCACAACATTCAGAGCATCGGGGCGGGCTTCTTGCCGGGCATTCTGGGCACTGGCATCTACGACGAGGTCCTCCAGGTGGGATTTCGTTTCCTGCGTTTCAAACAACCTCATTTCTGGCCGCCTTGTTTTTGCGAATCACAAACGCGGTAGCCGGCTTTGCGATATGCGGCATATAGGGTAATGTCCTTTGAATTCAATTTCGAAATCGTGAACCCGTTGCTTTCGGCAAATGAAGTAACTTTGTGCTGGCCAGGGCGATCAATGATATGTCAATGTACCTCTTGGAATAGAAAGCAGCGGTTGTTGCCAAACTTGATGCCCGAATATCATATGACGGTCGAACATCAAGTTCACCCCCACTAAGACGGTAATGGGCATGCTGCTGTTAGCAGCTAAAATTCTCAAGAAGTGCAAGACGATGCAAGTCTCCAGCCAGGAATGGCCACAACATGAAAACTGGCAAAACTCGAAATCTGACAGGTTCAGCTCTCCGGGAACCACATCGCACATCGCCGCAGACTGCATTGTGCGATGGCCTAATGGACAATATCGAGAAGTATCGAAATTGATGTTGCAACATCAACAGCAATTGCTGTTAACCAGACTGCCCGGCAGCTCAACACTAAGTGACATCATGGCTCCCCTTGGCACATTTCCATGTGCCCACAGCCTGGATGTCATCCCTTGAAAGGGCCGACGCCCTCAAGCTGAAGCCAATGCGAACGGAAAGAAAAGAAAATTGGTTGAGGGCGGGGGCGGGTGTGACAGCCGCCGGAGCATCGGTGTAGCTTGGAGCGTTGTATTATCCCTTACATCATGTTGTGCTGTTTTCATGTTGTGTTGCACTGCTCAACTATTGTATCGCACATTACATTACACTGTACTGTGCCATGCATTTCATTGTAATTACGGTGAAATGTACTTACGCCGTAATTTATTGTTACAATGTAGTTTATGTAGTTTACTTCACTGTCATTACAGTGAAATAACAGTACATTACAATGTACTTCGTGCATTCCAGATTGCGCTCTCTTTCACGCTGTTTCGTACATTGTTGCGCCTGTAGGTGTCCTCGTAGGAGTCGATCGATATGGCCCGCTGCATGGCTCTTGGGGAAGGCCTGCTCGTTGGCATATCTTCCGGCGCTGCCGCCGGTGCGGCAATCCGAGCGGCGAAGCGGAACGAGTTTGCTGGCAAGCTCATCGCCGCCGCACTCTCGAGCTTCGGCGAGCGTTACCTCTCCTCCCCTCTACTCCAGCAGCTGCGCGCAGACGCAGAGAAGATGACGTTCTCCAGCTGAGTTGGGAAGGGCGCCTGGCGCGTTTCTCGGGGCAGTGTTGTGTTTTTGGATTCTGTGGCCGGCTTCAGTCCCGGTGGCAGTTCGAGGTTCGGGCGCTCTTGTGCATGAAGATGCCGAGTTGTGCTGAACGCGGAACTGTTGCAGCGTGAGAACTGATGCGAGGGCTGTACTGATGTCAGCCAGCAACTGTGACGTGTCTGCAAAGTGCGCATTTTCTTGGCGAGCCAGGAGTTACAGGGGAACGCTATTCCCCAAGCTGCTTCCCAACATATCACAGCTCTGCGGATGCTGGATTCAATCAGCGGCAGCGAATGCGATTTGTCTACATGTGCTCCTTGTCGCCCCCGCGCAGCCGTGTGAACCGCTCAAGCCACATATTTTTGCTATTCAAAGCGCCCAAATGGGCAACACTGTCACATTTGAATGCACTACCGGCCGCATGACACCATGAGCCGCGGCTGCAGGTCGAGTACAATGTTCGCAGCATGTGACATTCCTGCTGGCCAGTTTGGGTGGTGTGGTACACAGGATTCGCTGCGAGACCCCCGCATTGGCTTCCCTTCCGGCGCAATCGGCGCAATCAGCACAATCGAGCGGCGAAATGTAACCAACAGCGTCACTTCGCTCCACCCGGCCCTGACTCCCACAAGCAAGTCTTCACATGGCCGAAGCCCTCAGCTTTGGGGGGGGCCGAGCACCACTGCATCCACCGCCTGTTGCAGCTTGATTCGCGTACAAAAGCGGCGGGCATCATTGCTCCCAAATTGCACATCTCTGTTGAAGATGAACCGCTGCTGAGAAGGGTGAACGTCGACATGCAGGGGCCTGGAATCTGCAGGTGGGCCTTCCGCTGTTCACACAAACAGCGCCACACGGCTCCACCGCGAGTTCTCAGTCAAGCGACAGTGAGAACGGGCTCCGTTTGTTCCAGTCTTGGGGCAATGACGGGCGCTGACAGCGAGGCCGGCAGCCAAGCAACTGAAGACGCGGCAGTCAGCGTGAATTGTTTTCTTCCAGGCCCGCTGGGCGTCCATGTCGGATGATTCCCAGCAATTGATGGGCTGGTCTACACAGAACTCTTGGTGATTCTAAGAGTCACCCTTCTACTCTGGAAGAAGCCGGCAAAGTGAGTGCAGGACGGCCCCTGTGGTCCCCTGTCGTGTTCATCAAATGGAGGCACACACGCGCTGTGAAGTTCGACTGCTGCAGGCGCTATTTGCCACCTTCCTGCTCACCGCAATCCACACAGCAACATTTTGGGAACAGCACTGAGACGGCGAGAGGCCGGTGCAAATGTCAACCATCTTGCGATAATGTTCAGGCAGGCCCTCTTTCAGATCGTTTCTTGCGGGCAACTCATTCGAAATACTGGAAAGAAAACGGCGTCCACTGTGTCTTGACAGCTGAGCAGAGTCAGCACGTCCACAAGTCGAAGAAGAAATACCCAAAGGCAGCCGAAAGGAAACAACCTTATTTGATCCGCTCCAGCACAAACAACACTAATTATACACAATTTCACTAATTATTCACAATTTTTTGGCACATTGAAGAGAATTAGCCATGGATCGAAATGGTGCGAGTTTGGTCGTCTTTTGTGCCGCCCTGCGTTAATTCTTCCAACAGCAGTAGTGGCACCAAGTGGCTGAGTCATAGGCACAGCTAGCAGCCCTGCAAGACGAGCACGCCAACTTCAGAACACGAGCCTCAACACACTCACGTGTTGATGATCTTCAATCCGGGGCTTCTTCACTGCCTGCCCTGTGCAGCCATCCTGTGGACCATCTGCCAACCTTGGCAGTGCAGCTGGAGCGGCGCCTTCATTGCCCTTCGGCAACACTGGCTTGTCGGGAACAGACTGCAAACATGATGCATGGTACAGGCGTTAGTAGCAATCGTCAGGGCATCGAGTCCCTTTGGATTGCATCTTGCTGTGAGAGCGAACATCACTTTTGCACATTGAAGGCTGTGGCAGTCACGAACGCATACAAGGCATTGTTCGTTCCCCATCCATTCAAATCTCCCCAATCCACCCGCTTGCGCCACATACAAGAACCAATTGAAGAAAGAAAGGATGAACCAAAAGCCATTTGCATGTGGCGAAAATAAATGGGACGGTGTGGACAGGAATTGAATCAATTCATGTGGAACAAAACAAATCAACAAGGCATCGGTGCTGAAATAAGAACCCGCCTGGGAGCAACACCACTCACACTGCGTCCAAAGTTGGCTCACAATTCATGCAATGTGCTGTGACTCCCTACCACAGCATCTCATAGGCAAACTAATGGTTCCCTTTGTGGAGAAGCATCGACATCATGACAGGACCACTTCAACCAACCACGTGAACCTCACAGCGTTGCAAGAGGCACATAGCAATGAGGCCAATGTACCCACTAGTATTTAACAATTCAACAAGCAAGAAATTGTTGCCATACTATTCATGCCATAACAATGCCATAACATTCAATACCAAACCCATACACTAGCCTGGATACTTTGCATGTGAGGAACACTCACGGTTGCAAATATACCATCCCAAAATCTGACACCTCAACTGTGCCTACCGGAGTGATAAGGTGTGTGCCAGCAGGTAGGAAGCCGTGCCCTGCTGTGCTGACCACCACCTGAGCCGCCTGTCCACCACCAGCAAGAAACTGCTGCGCAGCTGCTGCCGCACTGCTGACATTTCCACCGTTCACCAAGCCAGAGGGTGGCAAAGCCTGAGGCGATGCTGCCGACACAAGCTGAGTGGTACCCTGCTGTGAACCCATGGCAACTGGGCGCACAGGGTTCTGCAACGGATGGCTGATGGCTGTCACAGATGGAATTTGCTGGTGATGCTGAGCAGTGAGCATGGTGGCCTGTGGCGCTGGCCTGGTGGCCGTTTCTTGATGGCTGGGGTGGAGGGTGGGGGATGCAACTGGCGATGCATGTGGGGTCCCTGGAGGGGAGGCTGTGGGTGTTGTGGTGAGGGATGGAGGCGATGGTGTCGCCACGGGTGGCGCCTTGGCAAGCGCAGAGGGGCGCGCTCGGGCCAAGGTGTTGGCCTGTGAGCAAAATTTCTGACACCCTGAGTGAGCTGCGAGCTATGAGAATTACTAACAAGAAAGCAACTTGCAGCACGTGCCCTACCATGTCCACGCGATCGCTGGCAGTGCAGGTCCTGCTCAGCAGAGGAGGCTCTAAACAATTGACCTGGTGGGAGGTGCACCAGCCAGCGATGGAGAAAGTACACTTTCTGGTGTTGATGGCCACAGCAATCTGATAAACAGCAACAATGGGCAGGCAATCTGCAAAAAAAAAGGCATTGGGCACATCAAAACAGCAGAGAACAGTGTATGTCACATGTGCAGTGCAGGATGTCACAGCATCACACAATTGCCACAACTGTACAGCAGACGGATGTCTGATGACGAATGGGACACATCTGGGGACATAATGCTGGACTGACCTGCATAAGCTGAGGGCTTGATGCTGGCTGTGAATCTGCAATTGCTGCCAGGTACATCAAATTTTGTTGCAGTTTGTTCTGGTACCTAGGAAGAAAACATAATGATAGGATTTATCAAAAGTGCCACACACTCTCGCACGTTGATGCACTCCCACACAGCTATCCTTTGTGTTTTACGAATCTTGCCATCATGCCATGCTGCTGCTGCATATGTCAGTGAATGGCTTCTCTCTTCATGGGATTAGTCCAGCTGTGAATCTAATTATCCAAGGTTGACCATGCCCAGTACTTGCAATTAAGGGTACTATTGGGTGACATCATGAGTGCGTTCTAATGTGCCAACGACGCAGCAAAGTTACTGGCTAACCAATGCTGCTCCGTGAGCTACCGTGTCCCCATATTCCTGTCAGCATCACTTGTGCCTGACCTCCCAGGGATGCTTGCTGGATTCAAGTCATGGTCGAGCAAAAAGACATGCACAGTTGCGTGGCTGTTAAACATTCGTGGAGCCACACACAAGCATCATGAATCGTGCAAGAGATGTGAAGGATCAACATTGTGCCTTCAATTCATTTTAAGGACGCAGGGCTTCTGAGAGCTGAGGCTACAGGACCATGCATTGGATGCAAAAACAGCCTGGTATTTGGCAAGGACGCCTTGGCTTCAAGGCATCCTTCATCAGTTTGACAAAGGCACTGGCACCTTCCACCTTCCACCTTGCTGCTTCCTTTGGCAGATAGTGTTTAGGTTCTGGAGGGTAAAAATGACTGATGCTTTTGTTTCTTTGCTGATATTTTGGTCTCCTTATTAGTAGCTGGTGTATCCTAAACCCCAAAACCAAATTATTGAAAAGACCAAGCTTAGATAAGGCCACAATGCTGATGTGAAGCCATCCTTTAGAGGTCTGCCACTCGGCCCCAAGTGGCCTTGGTGTTGGCAAGGGCTTGCGTGTCCCAAAATGCATGGCTTGCAACAAATTGACGTCACCTGGAACAATCTTGAATCTTCCCCATCTTTGCAGAGTCGATCACCATCCTAATGAGGCTGTGATTCTCCTCCAAGTACTGCCCAACACGCGACAACAATGTCAGCCTCGCCTTGATATGGCAGCGCCAAGGAGAAACAGATTTCATTGTCCAACGCGTGCAACATGGGCTGCTGAAGACCCTTGAGGGCGCAGACAGCAGAGCGATGCCAGCTGGTGGGCTGGTTTTGGCGCCACGCTGCCGTGATAGGTGTGGTCTTGTGCGAAGCACTGTGAAGTCTTCGTGGGTTGCCAGATGGAAACTGTTGGGCTAAAGGGCTGAACACAGCAGAGGAAGAGTCCCACTGCCGGTGTGTAGCTCGTAACGTTGCACAATCAGCACTTTCAGGTAGTCGCTATGTTTGTTCCCAAGATTGTGGTCATATCCTGTTATGGTATACGATGGTTCCAGAATTGTGTCCTTGTCGAAAAATCTCTTCCGAACAGCCAACCCACTGTGGCGCTGTGGCACCCCCACGGCGGCTGTTCGTGGGGGTCGCTGTACAGCAAAATTCTCGCAGAAAGAAGCAACCGAGCAGCACATCGGGCAGCCTCTCCCGCGCACAAGCGCTAACGGCCACGCTCCCAGGGACCCAGCGTCGGCCTCCCGGTGCACGACGAGCGGGAAGCAGAATCGGCAAGGGCTGCGTCGCCAGCGGGCCCCACCTTCTGTATCGTCTCGGTGGTTATCATGGTGGCCCGCGGCGTGGACGGAGTTCGCTGTGTCTGCTGAGTTAAGGGTGGAACGAACGACGCTCCAGCACCGCTGGGCCTTCGCATCATGGCTCCTCAATGGGCATTCAGCGCGCTGCGGCACGGATTGGGGTTTGCCCACAGAAGCCACAGAATGCTCATGAACGATGCATCCAGCCCAGGGCCGAATGCAGTACATCCATGCTGGATGGCCCGCAGCGGTCTTGAAATGCTGTAATTGCATTTGTCGAAAAGTGTCAAACACAGCCCTTGCGCCTGCAAGCCGGTGGCTGGCAAAAACGGCCATGCCGACTGTCCAAAATGCGATCGCCATGAGGCGCCAAGCCAACGTCCAAACTGCTCCGGGGGGTGATTTTAAAACCAAAACGGTGGCTTCTTGTTAGGCATCTGCACTGGGCCGAGTGGCCCGGCTCAACCTTGTCCGAAGGCCTGCAGGTTGGCAACGGGATAAGGCCCCCCATCCAAATTTTGCAGCCCCCCAAGTGATGCATTTCCACACGCTTGTCTGCCCGACGCATCGTCCGAATCGGGACTGTTCGCGCTCGTTTCTTCCCCGATTATGGCACACACAACAACAAAACGACAAAACCCGGACCGCCTTTTCCCCGAATATGTCACATATTCACACCAACAAATCGACGAAACCCCAAGCGGATCTTACTACATGATGCGCACAGCGTGTCTCCCAATCTTGGCGCCCTGGCTGCCCCATCCCAGTCGCCTGCACGTCCCCCGCCGGCGCGCCCACTGCAACGACCGGCGGCAGTCCGCTGCCCGCCGCGCCTCCGGCGGCACCCCCGCCGCCATGCTGTCCGCCCAAACCATGCATCCCGCCTCGCGGCCCTGCCGCCCATCGCGGCCATCGTTATCAATCAAATCATCCTCTTCGGGTGCCATCACCGCCTTTCGCTCCCGCGGTGGATCTTTCTTTGGCGGCGCCAGGGCGCTGTGCGCATGCTCGAGGATGCGAGCCACCCGCCGGGGCCGATTGGTGGTAGCGGTTCGCTGCAGCAAGGTGGCGATCCTGGGCGCGTCGGGCGGCATCGGCCAGCCGCTGGCGCTGCTGCTCAAGATGAACAAGAACGTGACGGACCTGGCGCTGTACGACATCGCCAACACAGCGGGCGTGGCGGCGGACCTGAGCCACTGCAACACGGGCGTTAAGGTGGGAGCTCTTAGGAGGGGTGCCCGGCCGATCGGGGTGGTGATCTGAGGGCAGGCGGCCGGTGGCGGGACCCCGCGGGGGGGCTTTGGCCGGGCGGTGGACGAGCATGGTTCGACAGCTGGGATTGAAGGTGGATCGATGATGCGGTCCTTGGGCGCGGCGCGGCCCGCTGCGGCTCGTGGTTGATTCTGCGTCTCGCGCAGAAGGTGTCGCGTTTGACCCGATCACCCGGGTGTGAATGATTGCTCCTCGGTTCTTCGAGGGGTTTGAGATCGGGGCGGAAATCTCGGGCGAATGGTGCGGCCGCGGAGTCGGATTGGGCGCATTGGGACCACCCTCGGAGCGCGTCCTCCACCGTCGCCCCAGCTGTGGCCAATGTGGTCCTAACCGGACAGTGCCTCGCGCCATGCCCCGTTGGTGTGGCGCCAATTATCGTAACTGGGAGCAGAAAGCGGCCCGCTCCCCAGGCACAGGCCCCTTCCAATCTCCTTTCCATTCAGTACGACGGTGTCGAATCCGCGCAATGGGCAGCCCCTGGACCGCGCTTGCCTTACCCCAGAGATTGCAGCTTCCACTTTGGAGGTGATCAGGGGCGAAATTGGCCAGTGCGAAGGGGGAGCCGTTGTGATGTGTCCCTGGCATGGGGGGCGGCGCAGGTCACCGGCTACACGGGCGAGGAGGAGATCGGGGGCGCGCTGGCGGGCGCGCAGCTGGTGGTGATCCCCGCCGGTGTGCCGCGTAAGCCGGGCATGACGCGGGACGACCTGTTCAGCATCAACGCCGGCATCGTCAAGTCGTTGGTGGAGGCGTGCTCGAAGCACTGCCCTGGGGTGAGCGAACGGCGCTGGCGCGGGAGCGGCGCAGGCAGGGAGACCGCGTCGATTCCATTTCAAAGCACAGACCACCCCGAATGGGATCAGCGAGTGGGAGGGACAACACTTCGCTTCCATTTGATCATCGCGGTATCACCAGGGGACGCCGGCAAAGACGACTCTTTACACCATGTGGCTCCTTTCTGCGGGGGTTGCATTGCCCCAGTGTGAGGGTTGAATATGTCATGTCAGCATTTGAGCGCCACAGGGCTGACTGGTAAAAACCGCCAGAGCGTCGCCTGTTGTGCAACTGGGCGCCATTTGCCGTTGAAGACGCTGCACTGAGCGCAACAGCTTCAATCTTGAAGTGCATGGTATCCAGTGAGTGGAATTACGCAAGGTTGTCTTGGATTCGCAGGCTGTCCTCAACATCATTTCCAACCCTGTCAATTCGACTGTGGCAATAGCTGCTGAGGTTTTAAAGAAGGCTGGGGTCTACGACCCCAAGAAGCTGCTGGGAGTTACTGCCCTGGATGTGGTGCGGGCCAACACCTTTGTCGCCGAGGCCAAAGGGCTGGATGTGAAGGACGTTGATGTGCCAGTGATCGGGGGCCATGCTGGCATCACTATCCTGCCTCTGCTGTCTCAGGTGAGCAGACCTGACCCACTGGTGTGCAAGGTGATTGGCCACCCGATCGCTCTACTGGGATGCTTGGATAGCCAGTCGTTACAGGTCATGCACTCTCTGTGTGCAGGCGTTTTGTGCCCACAAGTCTCTGTGGGCATCTTCATGGCCTTTCAGTTAATTCGAATTGTGGATGTCCATACAACCCACACATTCAGGCCAGCGGGAACAGTGGGAGAAGCCCCCTTGTGAAAGCAATGCATTCAGTTTGATGTTCCTTTTGAATGGGCCTCGTATTTCAGGCGTCACATGGCTTCAGAGCCCCTGGCAAAGGAAGCTGCGGCACCTGTGGCAATGTGGAAATCCCAAAATTGCCCTGTCCCCATGTAGCTGTGAGTATTGCATTGGCTGTGCATATCTCTGTGCAGGCCATCCCTGTTACCTTGGCCACATGCACCCTGCGTACCCTTCTTATTTGCCTGCTTTTACCAAAAGCATGGACGCATTTGCTTTCTAGCCCAGATACGGGCAGACAGCATGGTGCCGACTTCAAAGCAGCCAACGTAATATGCTTCTTCTGTCTTGTAATTCAGAGGCACTTTCCACAGCCATGTTTCTCTGTCGAATTGAGGACAATACATTTGACAGAGGACGTGAAGCAAAAGTATAGATAATGATAGCAATACGACTTGTGTTAGAGCCACTTTTGTCCAACACATCAAAATCATTTGGGACAAACAGCCAGGGGCGCTTCATGGGGTTGGCGGGATTGATCATGGGATGGTCAGCGGATCTTTGTACACTTTTAGTGCTCATTTCTTTTTTTCTTTTTCTCAATTTTTTTCTTTCTATTCCTTTCTTTCTTTTCCAGTGAGTTCCTGTGCAGCTGATCTGGGCCAGGGGATAGCAGATTCTTTCGAGAGATGATATACAGGGACAGATGTGGCTGCCAATAGCCCAACATCGCATTTCTTCTGAATGGGCCCCGACGACGGTTCTGCACAGGGACAAACACTCTGGTTGATGTAATGGAATTTCACTTGTGTTAGAGCAAAACTTCCGGATGTATGACATACAAATTTGTCCGCATTGTGTAGTTCTCGTCTGCTCTCGCGATCTATCGATTCCCCTGTGGCACAGGTGTCTCCATCTGTGAGCTTCACAAGCTCTGAAATCGAGGGATTGACCACCAGGATCCAGAATGCTGGGACAGAGGTCGTTGAGGCAAAGGCTGGTGCTGGATCTGCAACCTTGTCCATGGTAAGATCAACACAGCAAGGGCAGGGTATGCAGTGAGGGGCAGAGCGTGTGTGGGTGGCGAGTAGCAGGGTTTCGTTCATGCGGTTGCTCCGCAATTGTTCTGCTCCTCATTTTCGTTGCGAATGGTCAACTGCTGTGCCGCACCCACCAGTGTCTTTTCGCAAGCAATCACGTTGTCCTCTTGCACGGAATGGTGTTCCTTTCCCTATCTGATTGCTGCTCTATTCTCCCAGGCTTATGCTGCAGCAAGGATGGCTGAGTCGACGCTTCTAGGGCTGAAAGGCGAATCAAACGTCATGGAGTGTGCGTTCGTCGAGTCGAAGGTGAGTGGATGGCCAAGAAGATTGCATTCACATGCGTCCTGACACTCATTTTGTGTGTGTCTCCTTCCGGTTGTGCTTGAAGAAATGCTTGCAAGCTGAAAACAAGTCCCCAAAGGTTTGCTACTGACCAAGCGCCCAGGGCATCCGCTTGCTGAAGCACTATTAGGCTGAGGCCCACCATCACATTATCAAATGCAAAGCAGTGTCCCCAGAGTTGTGGACAGAGCTCCTGGATCCTTATGTATCCTGCACTCTCACCGCTTTACCACTTTTTGTCCATGGCCACCATGGTGTCAAAGAATTTGTGCTGGCATCCTGCGATGCGGGCAAGGATGGCTTAGTTTTCAGGCCATCTTTTGGACTGGGAGTGATGGCACAGGACTCTCGTTGTTCTGCAGTCACTGCAGCCCTTGATGCTGGAGCATCATGCTGTTGGAATTGCTGGATTTATTGCTGGTACTGGCTCTTCTCAACTCCAAATGTATGCCAAGCTGGCCCTTCTTTGATGATGCTTGCGCACTGGCCAACGGCTGCCGGCTCGTTGCTGTGAGGATTGGGGCACTTGGTGATGAGCATCAACATTAGCCTGCAGTCCTAACTATCACGATGTTGAACATTGCAGGTTGCGGAAGGTCTTAGTTACTTCGCTTCCAAGGTCGTCCTCGGGCCCAACGGCGTTGCGGATATACCACCCCTCCCTGCGCTGAGCCCATACGAGCAGCAGTGTCTCGATAAGCTCATTCCGGAGCTGGCGAAGAGCGAGGCAAAGGGCGTGGCTTTCGCAAGCGCGTGAAAAGGCGCCCAATGGCGCGTGGGCCACCTCGGGCGGGCCCGACAATTTAATCTGTTTCGATTCCCCGTAGTGTAGGGCATTTAATTTCAAAGGTATTCAGGATCGCACACGAGACGGTGTGGTTGGGTGTGGCCCAGCCGGGGGAACGACCCTGGCGCATGTTCTCCGGCTGGAAAGCGATGCGCAAATAATTGTTCAGCGTGGCTGAGCCGCGGACAAGAGGCGGGCAAACTGCGGGGCATGCTCAGCACTGGGCCCATCAAATAGGGGGTTTTGGGATTCTTGTGCTTTTCACGTCTTTAAGTGCACTTTCTTTCTTCCACTCGCGCGTTCCAAAATTGACACCCTGCGACAGGGGTGGCATTGTGCACTCGACAGCAACACGTGCCCTAAAGTTGACAAGCGCAGCCGGGTTTGAACAACTGTCCGCGCAAAGCCAGCACCTCCCCTGTCGGCGGGACCCCAGGGGCTTGCCGCGGCAGACACGCAGCCATCCCAGCGTCGGCGCCGCCCTCGCCCCAACTCGGCGTTTAGATCGAACAAGCCTCAACAAACAGGGTTCATGCAGAAGCGTGGGCGCCGCCGGTCCCGAGGACGAGTTCCTAAGCCTCGACGCGTCCCATCAACAAAGCCCCCGCCGCCCGGCGCCCCTGCAACACGAGGCCCCCTTCCGCACAGTCTCGATCCCCATGGGGAGGGGCTGCCGGTTCCTGGCCTCGCCGCCACACTCGCGCCACATGCATCCTACACCGCCGCTGCACCCTCCCAAGCGCCGCGCACACCGGCTGGCCGCTCAACGCTGCTCTTGGGCGTGGACTGAGCACTGGGCACACGATACGGGCCAGTCAGTGCATGGCCCAAAAATGCCAACACGTTATTCTCCCCAATTCGACGCATGCGTTATTCCCAGTCGTCCGGCAGGCTCGTCGTCGTCATGGTCATGAAGAGAGTGTGCATTGCTACGATACACCGCAAACCCCGTCCCTCCAGGCACCACCGACACTCCCACAGGTTCCCATCCCGCCCCAGGTGCCCACCCCCGTGCCCTCCCACCCCCACCCACCCCACACCGAATGGCCGTCTGGGGTGTTGTCAACCTGGCCTGCGCGCCGCGGTGCACAGCAGTCCTTGACAAACCCCAGGTGGCCTCTCGGTTTTCGTGCCCCTGAAGTCACAATGTCCTCCGCTAACAGTCAGATACACAGAAAAGAAATGGTGTCTATTGTCCACAAGGCTACGCCCATCTCTCCTAGCCAAGCGCACGCCAACTTCGCTGCACCATGACTGCAGTGCCTTCATGCAGGATCCCCTTCCCCACCCACCCCCCGCCCACCCCTGCCAAGCTCTCCTGAACCCGTGCACTTCAACTCCCCCAAACCCGCACAAAGTTTCAGGAAGTCAGCAATCAAGCAACGTCAAACAGTCACGAGTCATCCAGCCAGTCTAACATCGGGGATCGGGGGCCTGTCCATCGCACTCAGAAGAATTAACCACACAACAACACAGGCCACAGAGCACGCCACACCAAGCCCCAGTCAACTGACACTGATACTGTAACGCTTGACTCCCAGCAGTCACTTGCAACGCATTCACACATCACCGCTGCCTAGAACAGCATCGGGCTGACATGCTACCCCACAATTTTTTTATCTTTGCGACACACAAGCCGGCTGGCCGCAAGAGCTGCGCATACTCTGGCTTTGTGTCAAACTGCTTGTTGAAGCCATCTACCTTCCCTCCCACCCGCTGGTCGCACATTGGTTTGCACTGCCGTCTACTACCAATAGACGGTGGAGACACACAGCCCTCGCACGTCCGAGCCGAGATAGTCTTCGAACCATTGGTCGGTTGTTCATGCAGGCGTCTTCCACAAAACCATGCTCAGCCCACAATGGATCAGCTGCCAATCCATTATTTGCCATAAGTCGGACTGTTGGGCGCCCAACTTTGGCACCAACGACTGAGCGTAGCTCGGCCAGAGATTCTTGCTGGCAGAGTGCCCAGGCAAAACTCTGCAGGGGCACCCGACACAAAAAATTCCGCAATTTATACTGGGTTCGCAGGAACAGGGCACAGTCCAGCTCAATGCTCCCTCTTTCTCATTCGCATGGTCTCTTGTGAGTGCAGATTTACCCTCCGCATGTCTTCATTGGCGTTTCCCATGCGAGCCGCAAGGGACAACATGTCCTTCAGCTGCTCATCCCGCATGCGAACTGTCGCCTGCAGGCAAAATGAAGTGTGTCAAGAGCAAGGACATGTATTGTCAAATCAAAGCAGGCAACGTCCTGTAGCATACCAATGTGCACATTAATTGCATACCAATGCATACCAATGTGCATACCTATGTGCACATTAATTGCATGACACTGGTTCTGGCTTGCGTGCTTGCAATAAATCGAAAATGAGCACATTCGCTTCCCTCCCTGAAACGTCCATCAGAAACGCTGGACCATCAACAAGTTATTAAGCTACCACTCGAGTGTCACAACGTTGAAGTCCAATATCACCATACGTTTTCTGGGTTTCCAGGTTACAGAATGGCAAACCTGACAACAAAATCGAACACATTCCATCATTCTTCCTTATGAACGTTGGCGGATTCAGGTTGCAAATGGACACAAATCAGAAATACACAAGTTGATGACTGAATGCCTCAAGTCCAGGCAGTGCTATGAGCGCAAGGAGATGGACATCCAGACACAACTTGTTGGCATTTCACTGCCACCGATCCCAAAATTACCCTCTCAACAGCATGC
>CAJHUC010002336.1:0-31398 GCA_905146915.1 Ostreobium quekettii | reverse complement strand
TCGTGTGGTTTCGCCATTTTCACTATTGTGTACTGCTGCATTCCAGCGAATGTGCTCCACAATTTATCATACCAGATCCGCGTCCATTCGACAGAAGTCCACAGAAAACAAGTCGTACATTAGAGCAACTCCGTGTTTTTTCAAAACAGCCCTGCTTTTTGATGTTGCTCCGGATGAAGGCGCCGCATAACGTTACGATGTGGTGGGTTTGAGACAACCATGCACTTGAGGAAATTGTCTTCCATCACAACGATAATTTCAACAAAGTCTTGGGAATACATTCTATGTAAAAGGTTACATAAATACGCAGGATCCAAGGCCTCACTGCTCCAGAAAATAAGGGGTATGGGCAACATACCACAGTGATGGCCAACAATTTGTCATTCCAATTTACTATTTCTACAGTACGCCCAAGTGTATTTGATGATGCTCCTTAGAAGGACATCATTTGCCACTATACCTCTTTGCTCAATATTGTGAAAGGAATTGCAGTTTGCCAGCGCTGGCGTGGAAAGAGCGCTCTTTCTGCACAACCATAATAAAAACGTTCGGGGG
The DNA here is from genome assembly GCA_905146915.1 of Ostreobium quekettii. Classification (NCBI taxonomy): domain Eukaryota; kingdom Viridiplantae; phylum Chlorophyta; class Ulvophyceae; order Bryopsidales; family Ostreobiaceae; genus Ostreobium; species Ostreobium quekettii. Next base: position 30,843 of record CAJHUC010002336.1, on the reverse strand, counting down.
CACCAACCAATAAGCCATGCACTGCAAGTCCGCAAAACTTTTCTGACTGCCTAAGGAGGACTCCAAACGTTTCATCTGGCCTGCCTATTCAAGGCCAGGTACTTTTGCAGACTGACAAATTGAGGTGCATGGACCTAGTCCAGTACCACAACCATAGTCTGATCTTTAAATTTCTTCACCAAACATCGCCAATATGGATGCCGGACATTGTAAAGGATGGAGCGCCGACCAACATCGAACGATTTGCGGATTGGCTGTGGGCCACATTGGATATTCAATTAGGAACAGGAATGCAAACGAGTGGATCTGCCATATGCCGATTCTTACTATAGTCATAACAGTTATGAAAATAGCTGGGATGGGCGAAACAATTTGTATGTGGCAAATTGGAGCCCAGGCTACACAATAGGCATATTACTGGAAAAAGGGGCCGGATTCCCGCCCGTTTTCAATTGCTTTGGACGCAAGAGATTCGCTGCGCTTCCCAAGACTCCGGTGATCGTTCCATATTCGCCAAGGCTCCTAATGCCGTTTGCGCGCTGGGCCTGGAGTCCCAAAGAGCAACACCAGCACATCTAGAGCGGCACACAGTTTCCAGCGTTTGGAAAGCTAGCACATCCCGGGATGAGCCACATGTGACTGCATGAGAAGGAAGGACAAAGCCGCACCTTCTCAGAGTTGTGCATAGCACACCTCGCTACAATAGTGTTTGAAGGCTGAAAGCCGCTGTTCAGTATCTCAATGTTCGGTATGTGTTGCAGTAGGGCAATATGCAACGTATGCAACATCAAGTTGAATAATAATCCGTCCATTCAAATGTCATAATGCTGGCCACGGCCCTCTGCCAATGTCGAATCCACTGCAAGCACTCATGAATGATCCTAAGGAAATCATAAGCACCATGTTTTTAATTTGAAATGTGTGTGTCCATACTTAGACATTACCACAAAGGGCCATGAGTCCCACTGCAAACAATTTAAGCAGTTGTCTATATGTCATTTAAGTTCATGCACTCGCAGAAAATAGAAAAGCCCCCATTTACAGTCCAACCTAGTACCCCTCAAAGCAGAAATATTCCCGGCCTCTACCCTTCACTAGAGAGAAGTTAAGAGAGATCTCAATGGGCCCCATTGATAACCCCGGAGAGGTTACAGCACTATCAGCAGCTGGGCAAATTGGATCATGGACCAGCTTCAATAATGGCATTCAAATGTGGCAAACTTATCACTTTCAAAAGTATGCCGAAGCTTACCTATCCCATCTGTAGGTACATGGACAACCCCCCAGTTTCTTGTAAACAACTGTGCAACAAAAATGCTCATTCCCTGGAGGGAAAACGACCAACCAAACAACCCATATTTCCATTGGGTATTTTGTCATTTTTTTAATAGAAAAAGGCACTTAATGAATCCCGACTTGTTCTTAAAACCGCTGAAATAGCATGATCTATGGGTGTAGTGTGATGAGAACCACTCAGCACACATATCTGTGGCGTTTGTTGACCTGTCAAAAGATGTCAAAGAGATATCTTCAAATGTAAATTTGCACCAGGCATGCTGAATATGTTGGAGCCTTGTTGGATGTTTAGTCTTTGTGTATACATCGGCACACATGTCACACGCCTCCGTGTGCGCTCTATATAGAAACGATGTTAAATATATAGGTCATGCAATTCTGATAGCATGTGGGTGCCATTCAGGTCATAGAGATAATGTCACCTCACATGTCACACGATACCCCATTTTTCATACAAGTCTCGTGGCTATGTACCTTCCCTTGTCAGGTCAAGCCGCACAGAAGTTTGTCATGGGGCCAGGGCATAACTTGTGCGGTTGGCCCAATTTGCCATAAGCCTAGTGTCCTTGCGGCCCAAGACATCCCAGATGACCACAATTCTCAATAGTTTGGGGAACATGTCAGTAGCAAAAATCTTGTGAGCACACAGGGTGTTTTATCCCACCACCCTAAAGGTGATAAAGGCTTTGTCTCCCAGATTTTCATTTCTACATTTCACAGCCAGTGGCTGACAACCCATTCCCAAAGCTTTTCCTCTTTCTTTACTTTTTTCATTGTCTATCAACAATGGTGGCCAATCGGCCTTTTCCTGGTAGCATCGCAGTGCACGTGCTGTGTGCGCATATGGTGGACACTCGCCATTAGACAAATACATTAGTGATCCACCCTCGGAATTTGTGGCCCTCACAGGTGTTACGCACCCGCAGCGCACCCCCGAGAGGGTGGCGCTGCGGGGCGCACCCGGGACCTGCCCAGGCGGGTGAGACAGGTGAGGAACCCGAAACGGATTGTTACAACAGTACAATACTCCATATTTATGATAGATTGTTTAATTGTCTCTTTAATTTGGTAGGCCCATTTTAACTCCACAATAAAGTAATGAATGTCCCCAGAAATTCCTTAGCACATACAGACAATCCCTCAAACCCCCATGGCCATGTCTCAATGCCCTAAGGAACCGAGAGAAAACAAACACTACCCACTTCACCCTAGTGCACCGAGACCCGATAGCGATATATTGTGTCCCAAAGTTCCCAATGGTCAAATGTTCACAACAATAGGCGTCACAAACGCGTGACTTGGAAGTGCGACTGCAGGTGATACAGTGTATAGATTAGGTGACTTTTGATGATATTTGATTGTGTTGTGGACTTCTGAGTGGTCAAAGATGATGAATGTGTGGTTGTATGGACAATGGAACAATTCAATTGATTGTTATATCATGTACTTAATGTAAGACCACTCGGGAGCATTGTTCTCCCGTTCTCATTCCCTGTCCGCGCGTGAGGGGCCTTCGGCCCCGTATCATTTGGTTTCGGAGCAAGGACCGCTCCGACGGCGGGGAGAGGAGTGCAACCCCGAGGGATGGCAGCGCAACGGCACTCCCAGGTCGACGGGAAGCCGGTGGAGGAATCCCGGCTTGATTCGGTGGAGAACCGGGTCTGATCCAACCCGACGAAGGAGAATGGAAACGGCGGAGGTGTGAGGACGATGGCATACGGCACAGAAGACGAGCAGCCAAAAGGATTGGTGTGGAAGGCAAGGAGGACTGTCGACGAGGCTGCGTGGCAAACGGCACGAATTGCCGCCGCTGAAGAGGCACAATCGACCGGACAGCACAAGGATTCTACACTCCGTGGAGTGAGCGAGGCATCCAAGCAATAGCACGGTGCTGCGGCGAATCGAGCGATGCTGTCTGAGCTGCAAGGAGCCGGGGACGTTCCGCGGGAACTTCTGCATTGGCATGGCTCGGAATTGTGGTCCACGGTTCGGAGAGCTGGGAGTGTGATGCCGACGATGCAAGAGTGGGGCCACAGGGAACCTGGCAAACAAGTTGTGCTGGCTGTGCTGTGACGTTTGGAGGACGGTGCAGCCACAGGAAGGCCGGAGGTGGATGGTGCAGTGGAGCTACGTGCCGGTGAGACCGTTGGAACTGGACCAAACGACCTTCACGGTCGGTTCCGCAATTCTGGTGTGCTTTGCTGTTGGTACCACCGGATTGTGCCCGGATCGGACGCGCTGGAGAGCTGTGGCAAACCGAGGAGAAACGCGCGTGGCTGGAGGCCAACAATGCGGCCAATAGAAGCGAGTGGGATGGCGCAGTGCCGTGAAGCGGGTGCGATGCAAACGGCCCGCCATCGGGCCGCGAATTCCAGTGGTGCAAAGGAGGGAGGTGCAAAGGATGCCGGCCATTGAGCTGGCCGTTAAGCGGGGAGAAAAGTGCTGGAAAGGGCGAGGCCAGGGCCATGTTGTCGGGCCCCACAGAACCGGGTGAAGCCGGCGGCCTCGCGGAGTATGCACCGGGACGGTGGGCCCGGAATGGGCCACCGTTGGATCGACTGCGCCGGAGATGCCGAAGTCGCAAAGGCCGGAGGGGGCTGGCCATCGGGCTGGCCATTGCGTCTGAAGGAAACGCGCAGGATGGAGCGCGCCGGGAAGCGAATGGAGCGCGCGGAAAGGGGAGGCGCGCGGAGGTGCTGTGGGCCCGAGGATGCCCATGGCCACCGCCCGCGGATGGCCCACGATCCCGCCGAATCAAGGCCGAAATGGCCGCGGGGATCGAGGCGGGCAGCGCGCCTAGTGCCGTGGAGAGGAACGGCGCCGCGCTGGTGCGAAACCGATGCGCCCCGTGCCGCGGAAGCCGGGCCATGCAGGCCGGTTCCGGGCACCATTCCGCGGGCCCCGGCGATGCATCGACGCCGTGGGATTGCGCGGCGAATCCAACGCGACGGGCGGATCCGGGCCGGCGAGTAGGGCGCCCTTGGCCCGCGTTTGCTCGAGAGTGAGATGCCACGGCGCGCGAGGGAGCGCCGAGGTCGGTGGAGGCACGGAGAGTGACCCCCGGCAAGCTGGAGCTGCCGGGAGGGGGACGGAGCTGAGGGAAGCTGGGTGAGTCAACCTGACCGCCCGGTCATGTGACAATCCCGCGCTTGGAGGGCGTGTCACGTGACAATCCCGACAGCAGGAGGCCCCAGTACATTGAGCGAAACCGGAGAGGGGAACAGCTCCCTGGCCAGGAGCTGCAACCCAACGGAGAGAGCCTGTGCCCCAAAGGGGTGCTATTGGAGGCCAACCCGAGGTGCTTATGTACTGGCCCCTAAGAGGAAAAAAGGAGACCCTAAAGAGGAGAAAAAGGAAGACAAAGGAGGATAGGTTAAATTCCTTCATTGTTTCCAATTCTGTCGCCGACCTCTAAGGAGTGGCTCAAGGGTACATCAAAAAAACCTAGCCAGTGGACAGCGATTCTACACTCTCAGGAGCAATAGTGGAGCGTCTCTACAGGCGAGGTCGTCGGTAGCCTTAGGGCACCGGGGACCGGTGGAGCGACCTTCAGGCACCGACCAAGAGCAAGACCAGAGCCATTGAATCAACCCTTCCAGAAGCATTAAGAGATAAAGGTGCAAGTCTCTAGATTATGGGGAATAGAAAAATGTGTCAGAAATCATTCTCAAGCCCGCTGTACTAATCTTCATTGTGGGGAAATAGGGTTTCTTGAAAGATTGTGTTGTGGTCTAAAAATCCTGTGGATCAGCGCGAGTTGGAGTTGGAAGAATAAAACCCGGGAAACCATTAGGGGAACCGTGGCCATGGTGGTAGTGCAAAGAGGTTGTGCAGGGAGCAGGGCTGAGGGATTCGCCCTAATGTCATTCAGTGTTGTACCATCCCCAGATAGGCCGTTGGATACAGAAGATCCTTGGGAGAGGTGAGACACGCTCGGTGGCGTTGTGATGGTGGGTTTGCATGTTGATTTGTGAATCCAGAGGTCTCTCACCTAGGTAGACGCGCAGAGTACTCACACTGCAGAGCGTGATGGAGCTGGTGGTGCTCAATGAGGTGTTGTTCTGATCATGAATACTGATTGTGCCCTTATCAATATGCTGTGTACATAGGGCAGCAGCCAACATGATCAGTTGTGATGGTGATTATTATTATTATTCTTTTTGTGGCAGTCATGATGAGGACATGCCAATAGATAGGTTAACAGCATGCAGTTGTGGAGTACGTTGACAGTGGAGACTGCATTGAGACACTTCTGAAATCAGAGCTTGCAGATGTAGAGGTATCTGATGGAGAGCCAAAGGGTGGTGGTAATTGCCAACAGTTGTTGTTGGGAAGATTCGGCACACTGTTGAGGGCTTTTAAGGTGGTTTATTCCCCAGTTGCCTTAGAGCCATTGTATTGGCATGTCCATCATACCTTTCCTGCTAGTAGCTTGGTGAAGTTGCGTGCAGTGAATGGAGGGCCCATTGTGTCTTCAACCCCAACCACAAGAGAGTTAATGGTCAGGCAGTGCACGGTGGCTTAAGTGGGAACATAGTTGCATGAAGCCACCAGGACTACAGAAGCCATTTTGAATGATTGTCTAGATCTTTAAAGAAGTTACATTCTTGGTCATTCGACAAGACATTGTGCATTGGATTGGACTAACTGCGAGTCAGAAGTGATGGACTGGGTGGCGGACTGGAGAACAGTCACTGATAGCAAGTTTCCATTTTAGATTGAGTTGTGGTATGGGACACAATAGACTTGATCTTTGTGGGAATTTTGTTTGGTACCCCGTATCTTCTGTCCGGCCGGTCTTCTAGCATGGTGTGTCTCCGTGGCCGAGGACGTCCACACTTTGGGGGGGGGGGAGAAATGATACAGTGTATAGATTAGGTGACTTTTGATGATATTTGATTGTGTTGTGGACTTCTGAGTGGTCAAAGATGATGAATGTGTGGTTGTATGGACAATGGAACAATTCAATTGATTGTTATATCATGTACTTAATGTAAGACCACTCGGGAGCATTGTTCTCCCGTTCTCATTCCCTGTCCGCGCGTGAGGGGCCTTCGGCCCCGTATCAGCAGGGCGCCATATGGTCGCGCCTCATCCGGCCAAGTTTCGCCCATCGGCCCCAGTTATAGGTGGGTGGCAGTCTGGCAGCATAACCCCACTATCTTGGGATGGCTTTTTAGGTTGAGGGCTTATATCACATTTTTGCCAGCTTGGGGCCCCACCAGAGCGTGCAAGCTAGATCCGGCACAAATGTCCCTTTACATAATGTGGCACTGGCGTCCCCCATCAGCATGGGGTCACCATGTTCAGGTAGACACTGAAAAAGGCACGTGGGAACCTAGGGAGAGCCCACATGGTATAGGCCCACCAGGTTGCTCTAATGGAAAGCACATATCAAAGGCGTGGCCTTGGTAGAATGGCTGGATGGCTCCCCAAATACTGCTCCTCAAATAGGGCAACGGCCTATCACCCAAGGGCTCACTCTTGCTCTCCTGTTTCAACACCACCTGCCTGCAAGCCTACCAGGATCAGGCATGCTCATGCAGGGGATAGTGGGATGGGGGTCCAGGTTGTTGGCCACGTGCATTGCGTGGTTAAATTGCGCTTTCACTCGGCAATTGCCAGCGACGTGTGTGGGGGCCCGGGGATGCGAGAGGGGGGAAGTCGGAGGGCGGGAGGGCAATGGGCGTGTTTTGAGCGCATGTGCAGGCACCGCTGCTTCAGCCGATCGGCCAGTCCACTCTAGATCTTGCATAGCATCAGTACAGTAAATGTAGGCAACCAATGCTCAAGTTGACTCCCAGCATTGCATCCATCCTGGGCGTTGGTTTTGTTGTGATTGATTTTGGTTGTTGGGCGGTAGTTTGTAGCCTAAGGAGACCAACATGCAACATGATTTGAGGGCCTCCCGACAATTGACGGGCCCTTGGGCAAAGTTGACACGGTGGACTTTTGACAACTCCCCATAGAAATTATAGCACAAGGGACGTTGAGGTTTCTGATATCACGACCTTGCTTTTTGGCATCAAGGCTCTATTGTTGGACATCGCCATTGGCCACGAGCAGTGATTAAGTGGCTTGCTGGCCTCCCAGAAAGAATTGCATTCCGTTATTGCTATGCACCACCAATACACTACTATGCTCGGTTTGCCCTGTATGGCCATACAAAGCATGGCGCTAGACCGGCTTATTCCGCACAATGCACAATATGGTGTTTTATAGATGTCTTTGATGGAGGCTCTCCTCTACGGTTGTGAGCCCTTAACACGCATATGCAGCTAACCTCCTCGTTTTGACCATTTTGATGACAGCTCTAATCTTGTCCGTTCCTCACTAAAGGTTGCCTTGAGGGGTTTTGTGCTTGCCGATGCAGATTGATTAGGGACTGCAAGTTCCACCCAAGCACGTGGAAAAAACCCCTTGGAAGACTCCCATCCCTACATACGTTGTTTTGATTTAGTCATTCTGGACTATTTGACCAATTGATTGCCGATTCATGAGTGTGCCCTATTCACCACGAAGGGGATCGTGAGGCGCCCAGCATGGCAACACATTGCCCCTCAGTCAATGGCCCACCGTGAGCCAGCTTGAGGGATAGCAGATACATAGCCCCTAACCATCTCATTGTGTTGAACACACTAGCAAAAAAAGGACCAAATAACAGCTTGCGAACACACATAAAACACTTTCATCAAAGTTTTGCATGCTAAGAACATAAAAACAACACAAATCCATAAACTTTGTACACGTTTGAACACATGTTATTTGGCCCTTTTTTCCTTTGCAACACCTGCTCCCTGGGTTCTGGGTCCTACAAAAAGTTGTGGAGTTTTTTCTTACATGCATTTTTTAAATCGGGTTCTGAGTAGTTGAACAAGTGCTTGGATTTGATGGAGGCCACATCGTGGTGGTCAGGGCTGATGAGGAGGCTCTGGGAAGCACGATTGTTTTCGTTGTGTCTCATTGGACAGAATCCAAGCGGAGGTGAAAATTTGGGAGACGAAATATCCCTATTTTGTTGTTTTGGGCCAAGATTAGTTAGACACAGAAAATTTGTGATTGACAACCTGCTCAGGTCGTTTGATGTAACCCACCCCTCTTCCAACACACTTGTACATGGGTGAGTGTCTTGGCCTCCCCACTAGGGATCTTCCAGCCCTTATCTTGATGATGCGAATGTAATCACTTTGTGAACATCATCAAATCTAAATTCAGACTTGCATAGAGCAAAGGACAAGGTTAAAATGGCACAAGAAGGTGGTTCACCTGCCTGGCAGCTTAGTCTTTTTAAGCTCCTACTCTGAAGGAGGAACATGATGCCTGGGCAAAATCAAACAATTCCCTCATGCATCTAAAGCAATTCCCATCTCAATCTATCAATTTTAGCTGGTAGGTCATCTTGGTAGCCTTAAATAAGGTATTCCACAAGGCGCAGGAGGCACACTGATTGGCGAATTGTCGCTCACATTATGTGCAACAACGAATTGGTGCACACCAATGCAATGCTGGTGACTTGGCTTTGCAGACAACCTAGTGGCAATTGGCAATTGCCAGGCAGTTGTACAACTTGCAACTATGGGATACTCGAGCCTAAAGCCAGGGAAGTCGCCATTTGTTGTAGTTCTGATTTGGGGCTAGTCAATGTCTTTTTTATGGAGCGTTGCCCGAGTTTGGGCATGTTGCAGTGTTCTTGGCCAGGTTAATTGTCCAATAGTGGGTCTATTTTGGGGCTTTGCACCAGCCATTTGATTCCCACTTCTAGCACAAAGGGTCAGTTCAGACAACAACATCATCATTATTTACAGAACAAGGCAATGAGGTAGCCGTCAGCTTCCTATTTTGCCTAAGGAAAGCAGAGTCGGTGATTGGTTCATTGAAATCTAATTAAAAATACAATCTAAATCTATGATTCTATGAACTTTCGATACCTAGAAGCAATAATCGAGGGTAATACATTAAGCGAAGTGTCTTTGCAAGTTGGCGAGCTAGAACTAAAGCAAAAAGGACTTTTGCATTGCGACACTGAAAAATACAAGAGTGGTTTTCGTTGTCAGTTCAGACACAAGAGAATATAAATATGCTAGAAACACGTTCAAATGTACTTGGACAACTCTAAGGCATCTCACACAGTATGGAAAGATTTTGAGTCTCTGATTGATAATACGGAGACTTATTGCTTCTGATTTGCCTTTTCTTTTACAAATTGCTTGCTATGGGGACCATGACAATTGTCTGTTGATGGACTCTTTGGCAGTGTTGAAACGTTCCCTTAATGTAGCACCTCCGTGTTGTGATTTCCTCATAACTGGTGACAAGAAAATCAGCCAGGCAATCAAAGTCAAAGGCAAGTCAGCCACTCAAAGTTCTTTATGTATGACACCTCCTCCTCAGACGACTATTTCTATAGTAGTGTGCAGAGCAACGCTTGCTTGTCCAGATGTGTTGTAGGTGGTATAACAGCATCAAAGAAACAACCTGGGGCTATTGTTGAGAGCTTAACAGTATCCTTGAACACCACAACACCAATGCCCTTCACACTGATCAAAAATCTTGTTGCTTCATACAAAGACCACCTGAATATCCCAAACGAGATAGGAGCCAGTGTTATATGTTGTTGTTTTCGATTGCTCCACACAAAATTAACATGCATCATGCCTTTACCCCTATACACCAAGATACTGTGGCTCACAACTTTATGCTGGAGTAAGCTCATCTGAAATCCATCCACCTGCAGGTGCACTATAGTATTGTGTGCCAACAGGAGGTGACCATCAAGGTCTTGGAGCATGGGGTATCAAAGGAGCTGGATTGGTCCACTCCCTTAAAGGTGGCCAGTGCACCAGGCGAGGTGGTTCTGAAGAGGAACCCAATGCTACTAGCGCTGGACTTGAGGTCCACATGTTGTAGCAGGTGGGCCATCCCCAAGTGTGCCGTGACTTCTATTGCGTTTGCTTGCATGGCATAACACCACTTTGGCACACAAAAAAAGCGTTTTTGGTTGTTGCATGCAAATGTTTGTCTCTAATCCTGAGCACAAGCAACACTGGACAATCCAGATAGTTTCTTCACTCGTTCAAACTTGTGACAATTGGCTCAGTGGAATATACTAATAGGGAACCTCCAGTATGCTCGCAGCTTCGCCATGAAAATGTGCTCAACTTTATTGCTTTATGCCTCAACCCTCCCAATCTCATCACTGAATATTGCACCAGGATTCCTTTATGTGATGTAATCTGAAGAGCCATCTCGGATCCCAAGTGTGATGCAAAATTCAATAGGAAGAGAAGGATAGATCTGGCATTTGGAGCTGCGAATAGAATGATGTGCCTGCACATGCAAAATACTATCCACAAAGACCTGAAATCACCAGATATTCTGGTCACGAAGAGTTGGCATTGCAAAATAGCCGACTTTGGGACATGCAAATGAGTTACATTGTTTGAGGTTTCGGCTGGTTTCTGCTTAAGTACTGGATGGTGCTGTTTTGGAATGCATGGAGCCACATGTTCACCTTTACCCAAAGTTATGCTCAGCACTTGACCATTCACAAGCACTATACCAGAAATCGGAGGGTTGCAGCAATTGCACAAATTAAGATATTATCACTAGTCAATGTGCTATTGCCAAGTTTATTGACTTGCAGTATAATATGTCAAAAGCAATGATCAGCAACCCATGCTCGCTGGCCCCTGAAATTCTGCATAGAGAGCAGGCAACAATGGAGTCAGTTGTGTACTCAATGGGCATCATCCTTTGGGAGTTTTTCACACTATAGAGGTGCTTCTCTGAGTATGGAGCGCATATTCACCAGATAAAAACGGTCATGATGTGCAAGGATGACAGGCCTGGAATCCCTCCCACCTAAGAAGTAGTGGATGCCCAGTTGCAGAGGACCATGTGAAGCTGATGACTGGATGTTGGCAGAAAGATCCCCAACATCGTCAAAGGTACTCACAAATCGTGGATCACCTTATCAACCTGCAGTTCAGAGTTAGGGGCACGACTCTTGTGCAGGCCACTGGGATGCCCCTTGTGCACATGGGCAATGATAGGGTAGGCTTATTGGAAAATAAATTTGGGTGTTGTTGGCCAAATAAGCGTTGGGTCCACAATCCCCTACAGCCCAGAGAACAGGACAAAATGCAATTACCCACCAGGAGTAGAAACTATCGATGATATGAATTTGATTCTTTCTAAATTGTTTGCCCTGAAGCATATGCATTTTGCAGAAGAATTGAGCACATTTTGCAGTTGCTGCTCATAATTGCAATACATTTGGGGCACAGGCAACATGGCAACCAGTCATATTATAGCAAAACTGTAGCTGGCTCTGCAACTAGAGTTCCAACAATAGTGGTGCCTAGAGTGGCGACTCTGTGATTCCCTCACAATCTTGTGTACAGTGCTTTTTTAATACCAAAGTGCAGACTACTTGCAGCACAATTCCTTGTCCAGCATTTGCCAATGAATCCCTTTTCTGTTATGTTTCAGGAATCCTACCTCATACTAAGTTCCGATTCGAGTGCCAATCACAGAGTGGAGATTGTGAAGGGAGCTTGGGAGCCAAGAATAAGCAGGTGACCACTGCTAGACTGTCCTACACTGTGACTTCTGGAGGAAGGCCAAAAACATCAATAGTCATTTTACCTCATGAAATCACCAACGGTAGGCTATCAAGCATGTCCATTGATAGTCCATCAAGGCAACTCAGAGCCATGACGGACATTGGGCAAATACTCACAAAGTGGCTCAGAAAGCTTATGAAACATTGCATAGCTTGCCTAAGAGCACAGAAAATTGTCCAACCAAGCCCTCTTGATTATAAGATGGGAGATGTAGGTGGCCCTGTTGTACACAACACTCACTAGCTACCAATGGCCCGTTTTGCTGTGCAACAAGGGAGGTCTCTGGAAGGGGATGTTGTGATGTTCATGGAAGCACAAGTTGACTAGACCAGTCATGAAAATCCTGCAGCTTAAGCGCAATCAAATTCTGTGTCTGTGCAGAGCAATGCTATACCAGGCGACTCCTCTCTGCCAGAGCAAGGGATTGGAAGTTGCAGTTCAGTGTGTGCTCGATGAACACTGATAGCGGCATGGATTCGCATGGACATGGTCTCGAGTAGGATGCATAGTAGCAGGTAGATCCTAGACCACCATGTGCAACAGCTTTAGAGACCCCTATGGCAGATGGGTCCCTATCCAACAATGTCCCCCCACAAGACTCTACAAGGAAGCAATAGTTTTAGACCATCATGTTTAGTTCAACCTTATAAGGCGTGGCGCACACAAATATTGGGAGGACCTCAGTCAGAGGTCTAGCTTATGGACCAAAAACCCTATCCAATGACAAGTGGAAACAAATGCAAAGTCATGTCCTGACTAACGACATCAAGGTTGAGCTTGAGGGACATGGTGGAATCCACTGAGCAAAATATGGCCACGCCGGGAAAGGTGGAATTGGACGAGCGCAGAAGGCTAATGTTTGGGAATGCTAAATTAAGTTGGGACCAGCAATGGGATGTGGTGAAGGAATTCATGTTGGGGTAAGTGGGTCTCATGGCACCTAAGGGAATGGCCTGGCAGTGAACCCTTCTTTGTGGAAACTCCAAGCGTATCCTTTCCTGTAATTGGGAATGAAGAGGCATAGTTTATAATGATTGATGACTTGAAAAGCAAGGCCGTTGGGCCTGTTTGTGGTGTGGGCAACAAGCTTTGGTGAGGGACCAAAAGGAAAAGATAGTTTCACTTTAGATCAGTTTTTTGGAGTTGACTTTGTCTTTGTTGACAGGGCAGCAAATGAGCATCACTTATAAGCTTGGGAGGTGTCAGCTGAGAATTTTCAAAGAACTCAATGCATCAAGTTTGTGCATTTAGTAAATGGTTTTATAAAATTTGACAGTAAGTGATTGTATTGTACTTTGATGCCCTAGTGTTTTTGCAGTCTTTGGAGTTCTTGAAGTGGTGCTAACACACTCTTATCAATAGCTTGTAGCTTTCATAACCCCGTGCAAGTTGATTGTTAAGAAGAGAATATTGTTGAAGATGATGAGTGGATGGGATGAAGCGTTTTGGATAGTGTGGAAATATTGGATGTGGCGTTTGGGTGCAGCCAGTGACTAGTGCGGTTTTGCCAAATGTATTTTTCCTAGGACTTCCAAGATTCAGCGAATTGCTTTCTTTGTAATAAAGTGCCAAGGACAGCCTCTCTTAATTTGGCACAAATTCATAAACACATGATGCGCCATCAAGTGCTTCATCATTTATCTTGTATTGTTCCAAAGAAAATAAAGAAAAGATCACTCTAAAAGGCGCCTTGTGGCTGTGCAAGCCCGCCATCAAGTGCATTGCTCACTTTCCGCATTCCACAACTGAGGGCTTTACACCTCCCCAATGCAATAAGGCAAAGAAGTGATTTCTTCGGCCAACAAGCTATTGGCATGACGATTGTACTTGAGTACTCATTCCATTAGTAGCAAATCCAGACAGCACATCTTAAAGCTCCTATTGCTTGGCAATATATTGGATTAGTGCTGATGCTTTAGCTTTCTTGTGTAGCAGATTGTGTACCATACTCATGCATTCTGGTGGCGCTGGCCTCGATCGTCTCTTGCCCTCGGCCGATTTCAACGTGTTTGGTAGAGCCAAACAATTTATTTGTGTTGTTTGCAGCATCCTCTCAAGTAAAGACACACAATATATTGTGCTAATTGGCATTTTGCTCTGCCCGCTTTGCCAAAAGCACGATTTGTTAGTGGGCAGTACACAGTGGATGGCAACAAACTACTTCAAGTATATCGCCTTTACTCGTTGCAATGGGTGGCCCATTCGGGCCGTCATCCCAGAAAATAATGCAGTAAAATCACCCTCAGACGGGTAGCTGAGCCATGTCGACAGCCTTAGCAACACGTCAGTTGAGGGTTCACTGAACGACTGAATTTTTGCCCCTTTGACGATCTGCCTCTTCATGAAGAACTACTTGGCACACCTACAACGGCCAACAAAAGTAGCAGTGACATCAAGGGAAGCTTCAAACGGGTAGTAAACATCCCATTACCAGCCAGCCATGCAAATGCGCTTGTGGAAACTCTTACAACTGCCACTCAGAGCGCCTCAATCGGTCTCAACTGCTCCTCAACGGATGAAAAAGTCAAAACGGAAGTCAGGTCCATGGGCAAGGGCCGCCTTGTCCACGACACATCGGCATATAATATGGGAAACGCTTCTCTCCGCCTTGTCAAGGTTGTGCAACAACTAGGCTTAGCAAGTTCTGGCCAACAACTAGACCACACTAGAGGTACTGGTTTTGAACGGCAAGGAAACGCCTTGAAAACACGGCCCAAACTGGACGCGACCTTTGAAAAAGTCGAGCGCTATTGCGCTCAGGCCATGGCAAATGTTGTGCGCACAGCTAGGTGAGTCAGGCAGCCAGGCCAAACGCCTAGACCACTGTGCAAGAGACACACAGACCCCATGCAATCGTTCTTACACCTACCATAAAGAGTGCAACAATGGAGAGCCCCCCACAGCGCTGTTAGCATCCTTGGTGCTTGTAACCTCCCCTGAGTTTGAAAGGCCTCCTTTTTGAAACAACATCATTTGATTCCGCGGAATCTTTCCACTATACTATTGTGTCACTATAAATCACACCGGCGTGCCCCACTTCCTAGCCATGTAATGCCCCATGCGCCATACTCCCGCTATGCACCCCACCCGACCCTATCTCACCGTGCCTTGTGGCAAGTCGCACAGGGGGCAAACCCCCCTCCATCCAAAACGGCACCATCACACATAAAATATCATATCTTGTTCACTAAGCATCCGTTTGAGGTGAAATCTTTTGCAAATGATTTCTTTAAAACACCACAACATAACTTGGGATAGCAAAAGCATGTTGCAAGTCTGACTTGCAACTGTTTGATCTTTTCAAATCCAGATTCGATCAACTTTCACAGGTCCATTTTCTAACTGATGGCACCCAGCCTTCCATGACAAACCATCTTGCTCTGGGCTAGGGGCACACTACTGAGCAACTTACATGCTACAGAATGCCAAAGTTCTCCAGCACCATGCTAAGATGACAAATTCAGTTGCAGTACTTTTGCATGCCGCTCGCATCAGCCCTGCGACCTCCCTGTGCGTCCATGGCGCCCGCGCCTGCTCGAACTCATACCGCTCTGCCACACAGCCGACTATGCAGGGGCAAAGGCCTTCCCATTCAAGCTCCCTCCCCAGCGATTTCGACCTCGATCCGTTTCAATCGGCAATTCAGTCGTGTGTCTGCCATCCCACATTGGCAGCACCATGGCCAGCCACAGCCATCCCGGCTCGATCAATGGGTATCACTCGGACAAACCAATGCAGCTCGACTCGCCAAACCCTTCTTCGTCCAATGCACCCAGTCACACATGGTTGTATCCCTTGCCAAAGCAAATGCACGTGCCCAAAAACGGCCTAGGTGTTTCTCAGTAGTTCATGATGTTTTCCAAATATGTCTGATACTAGTGTGCCCGTGGCGCGCATTGCCACGTACTGGATCTGTGTCCAGCATCACAACCGCACTGCTTGGGTTCTTTGGGCATACAATGAGGCTTCCATGGTACCTCTTTGTAACTGAAGTTATCTTCTTGCACTTTTAGCGCCTTGGGCTTGGGTTACTAAAAAATTTTTGAGCACCTCTGATTGATGTTTTGGGGTTTCTGCCTCATTGAACGCCAACCTGCTGGATGATAATTAGTGTGACGAAACTTTTGTCACAAAAGTGCCGAGGTTGTCAACATCCCCCTTGCATTCTTTCTAGATCTCACGGGTCATTAGCTGAGTGATGTCAGTAACTTAATAATTCTTGATGTGCTTCATTAATGATTCGAACATCATCTATTTGCATGTCTTGCTCGAGGTGTCTTGACTCTATGGACATTTCCATATTGGGAAAGCATACCCTTTTAATTGTTGTGGTAGTCTGGTCACACGCCACTAAATTTCTAACTAATGGGATGTTTTGATCGAATTAATGCATTTGTCCTATCAGATCCAAATGCTTTGTCGAATTCCCTGTGTTGCTTTCAATCCCACCGAATTCATTCCTGAATATCCACCTAACAATGTCACTAAGGCCAGTCCCATTGCTCCAATTGCTCCATTCTGGTTTTATATAGCCTTCTGAATGTGTTGTTTGAGGCATTTGGTTCTGCTTTAGAACTGTATAGTGCTCAAACATATACGTGTCACCAGCCAAAACCGCCCCCAAACAATGTACTAAGAAGCAAACTACTTGCACAAACTTTATCGTTCCACAAACATCTTCTTTCTTATCTGATGCTCCTCAGATCTATGGATCACGACTGTCACAACAAGGTTGATTTCAACCGAATCGACCCCACCCTTCATGCTCCAAACTCATCCCTAGGAAAAGCCAAGCTAGATGACACAATCCTAACACAATCTTCTCAAAATCCAAATGTGTACTTTCGGTAAATGTGGTCCTGAAACCACACAATTAGTACACACATTGACACAGTCTCGAACGTGTACCCTCAAACAACTATGTAGACTATATAGTTTCTAATGTGGTGTAGACTACAGGGTAACATGGTTGAAACTGTGTCAATGTGTATACTAATTGTGTGGTTTTGGGACCACATTTGCCAAAATAGTTAGATTTTAAACAAACCATGTTAGTACTGTGTCATCTGGCCTATTTTTTACTAGTGCATTGAATCTATTGCCATCGTGGTTTCCAGCCTGAGACAAAGATTTGGGGTGTCATTCGCATGAAATTGAATGTGTACCCAACAGTGCCCCCATCCAACCTTGTCACACCACCAATGCGGTTGAGGGATGGCGCACATGTGCACAATTATGATATTCGGCAGTTGGTGAAGGAGAAAATATATTCAATGCTGGTGCACCGCAACGTGAATGTGCTAGCGAGCAAATCTAAATTGGAAGGATCTAGCCAATCCTCTGGTAATAGGCCAAGGCCCCCTTCACCCTTGGGCAGAGTTGGATGGAGTTCGCCCACGACTGGCACACAACCCCGCCACTGGGTGTAAGGAAGGTGGTGGTGCGCCATCAGCCAGGCCCTTGGGTATGTCCGTGCCGAAAACATCCCTTTCGCTAGCATCCCTTTTGCATCAAGCGCTTGATGGCAGTTGTGGTCGTGTTTGCCCTGTGCCAGCGAATTGTGAATTGCGACATGTGTAGCGCTATGCAGCCCTGTGCAGTGGTCGCCGTGGGTATTTGCTTGTGGGGAGCGGCGGAGTTAGGAGTGCAAAAAGCTGCCGATTGGGGAAGGGGGAGAGTCGCACACCACAGATGTGGGCCTCGCGTTGTTTTGCTTTGGAAACGCCACCCTCACCAGTTGGCTTTTTTTGCAGAGGGAAGCTACCATGTGCCGTGCTGCCATCTCATCGGACGTAACGTTTCTATGTATGATCCATGGCAAAAGAGGGCTAGCTCGCCACACACATTGGGTCATTATGATGCTTTGCGTTGATAGCATATGTATGCAAAGAACTGAAATCTTGTGTCGGGGGGGTGGGGGTTGGGGGTTGGGGGGAGGAGGTGAACCACAGCAGAAGATGGCCTACCCCGTCGTGCTTGCCATGGCAGCATGCCAGAATTCGCTGTGGGGCTACTCGCTCTTGCAGATAGCCTTAAGGTTGGGAACTGGCTTCCGTCCTGAGCTACATCCGGTTGTGCTCTGGTTGTGCTAGGTAGATCTTTATACGACATGAAGAACTGCAACTTGATTGCTTGTTTCGGTGGACGCCCCTCCTGCGTCAGCGCACGTAGATAAAATATCTTTGCGAACGAGCCCCAATGGGTGTACGCCTTCCCAGGGCAATACATTATAATGAACTAATTAGTTCTACAGGCGTCACAGGACCGTTGCATATGGGGAAAGCTGGAAGGTGACCCTTGCGAAGCAGTGTCGATTCATAGGCAGGGTAGATTTGGCCAACTAATGGGGAGCTCTTCTGCTCTGCACTTTCCGGCCGGGAGAGGGACTCGCATATATACACAATGTGGCGCCCCCCTTGTCTTGGTGGCCAACACGGCTCGTTTGGTTTTTGACTCATCAGATCGTGAATGTGATTCTGCCCTCGTAGGCTAGAGGGGTGGCTCCAAAGGGAATGTAGTACAAGGCCACATAGACTGGCTCAAACCAGATGTGTTGGTGATGCATGTCATGCATAAAACTAACGATGGCCCCTTGCATGCGATGCAAGCACGTTCCTTGCAAATGATCGATGGATAGCAAATGCACACACATGGTGCTGAGGATACCTCAGCTAAATGGGATCGAGGACGCACCCGATCGTTTGACCCACTGGCCCCCAGCCATGCCACAAGGCTCGTCCGGAATTCGGCCTTCAAGTCATTGTCCGGCGTGGTCCAGCCACCCCAGATGTCTTCAAAAGTTAGGAGCATATATTGACCAACCAATGTATCCTCAGTTCTTTACCTTGGTCTTCTCTTTGCAGATTCATGAATTTGTGGTGTGAACACAGGGGTTGGGAGTAAATTAGCAAAACGGGAACCACCACAACATGCACCTTGCCTTCCTACATAGTGAACTGAGCAGCGTTGCTCCCTGTGCGGCCCCGTAGATACGGTCCATCCTATGGCTTCGTAGACATGAGCACTGCCAAGACAATGTGTGCTTGCCAGGCATATCTACTTGGGGATGGCTGCAAAGGCGGGTGGGGAGACAACTCCCCGCATCCATGTGCCTCACGGCTTGCACCTGCTGTCCTTGTGGCTGTCAATCATCCTGTGGGGCCTAGCTATTGTGACTGTGACAGTCACATAACGGTTATGTGTGCACTAGGGTTGCTCCCAAGCATGGGGGACAATGACCAATGCAGGACAGCATTGCCGGCAACGACTCTAGTCATTATGTTTGCAGCTTATGTTATGGAGATGCGGTTGGTGTTTATGCTACAAGCTTCATGTGCACTATATGCTGAGAGAGACAAAAGCTGCCTCAGATGACATGCTTTGCGAACACAATTGTGCCCCAGATTTGTGCGATTGTGTACATTCATGGGCATATGGGAAAATCACATTTGAACATGTTTGATACTCCCTAGTTGCATATGTTCAGGGTTGTCAGTCTTTAACATTACGGTTGTGTTGTGCTATCTGGATGAGGCATTTGCATTATAGAAACTGGAGATGAACTCCTGCCTATCCAATTCAAGGGCGCGAGAAGTGTGGCATCATGTTTCACTGGCAAAAAATGCCCATAGCACAAAATTAATTTTGTGCTAAAAATGTTTCTGGAAATATTTCTAGGAGCCTTCAAATTTGAACTAAAAATTTGACTGGAAATATTTCTAGAAGCGCTCAAATTTAAACTCCCACAATTTTAATATATTACAAAAATAGGACCAAATCGAGTACGTGACATTCGAATTGTACGAAAACATGACCAAGCTGCGTCGATCTAGCTGTCTACCCATCTATGAGCTCAGAAGCGAGTACGTCATTGCTGAATAGAGATGTGGAATTTTTAGTTGGAATAGTATTTATCTAATTTAAAAAGGCTACACATGCTCATCTTACTAGCTAAATTTTCACCATTGCGGGCATGGTGTTATTTAGGTATTGATGAGCTCCACGCCGAGGTATTTTGACAACATCTGTGACTCCATGAACATGATTATCTTTATGAAGCGCCTTAAGCTCGCTCCTCCCAAAGTCGGCTATGGGATCGCGTGCAGTCACTTGGGGGCGCAGGCTATAGTTGTGACATGGTTGCTTGGGGTTAGGCATTTACTAACTTTTTGGAGTGGGAATTATGTAATTGTCTAAATCGACTTTTGTGGGTGTTATTTAGAGCTTCTTAGTTCCAACGAGCTTTTAAACGTCTGATTCCAACAAGAAACAACGAAGATATGGCCTCCTGAAGTTGTAGTACTTAAAGCCGGGGGGTCGGGTGTTAGATGCTTGGAATTAGAGGACATTAGGTCGATCGTAGGTAAACGGTGGACGGTGACGATGTGCTTGGACATGCACTTGTGTTGTCTTGTCTTGATGTAACCATGATGGACCCACGATCGGGCATCGCACATGCGATATGTGCGCGCGCATGCAGTGAATCATTGTAACACTTCTGGCCCACTCTCTGGACTCCCACGAGCCAGCGAACCACTGCTTCGTTGCGCCACCACCTCTCGCCGACAGCAGGCTCTGGGGATCGATCCCCATCAAGCATTGGGCCCACCGTGCGACCGCCTAATCGACTGCCCCGATTATGCCCACCATCCGAGGTGGAGAGGCCAACCGACCTCCAACGGCTGTGTTGCAGGGCAGGGCGACCCCAGAGCCTCCGGAAACCAGCGGCTGCCGGCGAGCCGCAACAATAGCAGATGGGACATGGAGCAGCACAAAAGATGCTGGGTTCACAAAAGATACATGGCGCTCCTTAGGGGATGCTGACAGGTGGAGCGAGGCTTCCCTAGCGTCAGTATCTGCATTTCGGCCCACGGAAGAATTCAAATACGACTACTAGAAGGACTTCACTAGGGACCTGGCATGGCCGGACAACAAGCGTTGCGTGGTGGTGGTGCTGCACTTTAGAAAGGTGATGGCGCGATGGCGCTCATCTCTCTTTTGTGCTGAAATTATGTTGAACACGTCATGAGTGTTTCTCACATGATCTGGAAATTCTTAAGGTGGTATGGTTCTTGTATGGTGCGTTTTTATTGGGCTTATTCTGTATGCCTTTGCTCGAGCGATTTTTTGCAGTATAATTCACCAATTTCTTTTGCCAGTTCTTGTTGTTCTGGCGGCCTGCCTTTTTGAAGACCAAATCCATATGCGGTCATTTATAAGCATGAACCAATTCCATCTTGGCATGGTTTTCGGTTCGATGCGGGCGATGGCGCCCGCCGAAGCGCCCAATGAGGCCGTGGGGCCTCCTCCGCCGGATTGCCGGCGGGCTTTCCGGGGCGCTTGTGTCTTCGGGTATGCAGCGTGGGCCCAGGCCGCAGGGATGGCCAGGTGTGGGGCGGCTGTGCGCGTGGTGGGTGCGCAGCGCCGTGCGGCTCGTGGGTGCAGCCGCTGGGAGGCGCGAGACAGGGGAAACAACGGTTACAGTATTGCATCTGGTGGTCACCCTTTTGGGGCGGCCACCAGCACGTGTCATGTGACAATGCAGCGCACCGTATCATATCATGTCCAGCAATAGTATCTCATCCCCCAATACGGTCCAGGAGAGGGCCCTAAAGTACTAGATATTCAACTAACCATACCTCCTCAACCGCTAAGCCAATTAGGGTGGTTCAAAAACCTATGGACTCCTAACAGAGTCTACTTTCGCATGAGATACACAATCACTATATATTCCACTTCCCACATCCCATATAGAGAAACATTAACTACCTCCTGTAGTTTACACCATAGTACTTCCCCCTAGGGGTAGTTTCGCCCGCGAAACGTTCGGCGAACCAGTGGACCTAATTATCCTCTACTGGTTTGTCCCTCTTAATCATCTTCTTTAGTTCCTCTGGGTAAGTGAAGTTCTCTTCTAGCTTCCAAGAGGCATCATCAAGTGAATAATCCTTCCACAACACCAAAAACTCCTTTTGCCTCTTGGAACTGGGGCCGGTCCACCGCCAACGTAGTAACTTCTCTATCTCATACGGCTCATCCTCCTTGGGCTCCAACTCCTCCACTTGACCAGATGTAGCGGGCTGCGTCCAAGTACTCGTCCTCAATGGGTGCAGCAAGCTGATGTGGAAGACATCGTGGATCTTCTACTTTTCTGGTAAGTCGAGCTTGTAGGCCACTTGTCCCACCCGACGGACAACAAAGAATGGCCCAACGAACCACTTCTTCAGCTTCCGGATCAGTGCATTTTTCATTTTCAAGTGCTCTGTCGAGAGCAGCACCTGATCCCCACTACTGAACCTCTGTTCCCTTCTCTTCTGGTCGGCTTGCATCCTCATTCTGTCCTGAGCCCGATGCAGAAATTGAACCGCTGTAGAGAAGTTCCTTTTCATCCGCTCCACAAATTGGTTGACTCCTTCGATCAAGGTGGAGTCACTGTCGCGGACAAGGTCCATCGGAGTATATGGATGGAAGCCATAATTCGGATAGAATGGCGTGTACCCGGTGGCTTGCGTTGGACTGTTGTTGATGACGAACTCCACGGTGGACAACAGTCCCTCCCAGTTCGAACCTTCCTGCCCGGCGTGCAGTGTACAACGCAGCACCATCTCTACCACCCTATTCATTGCCTCAGTCTGACTATCCATCTGAGGGTGGTAGGCACTGGACATCCTCAAGGTGCTTCCCAGAATGTTCCACAGCTCCCGCCAGAACTTGGACACAAAGCGGGGGTCTCTGTCACTCACGATGGAATGAGGAATCTTATGCAATTTTCCCAATGTATTCTAGTAGACTCGGGCAGTATCAACAGCCGTAATAGTCTGCTTGACTGGTGCAAGGTGCACCATCTTTGTGGCCCGATCTACGATGGTGAGAATTCCATCGTTCCCTGCTTCTGATTTAGGCAACCCCATTATGTAGTAGAGGTGGCCACCCGGATCCGTTAATAGCGGACGAGGGCGCCCTCCGTTAAATGTCCGTTAATTTAGTGGACCCCGCTCTCTCTGTTGCTGACGTGGCACGGATGGCAGTGGATGGCAGGCGCCAATCAGCGGACTCTGCGGATTCCGCCTGGGCGTTAATGGATATTCTCCAACGGACCGGAGGCTGCGTACCCCATCCGCTAATCTAGCGGATGATAGCGGACGTGTGTACCGAATTAGCGGATGACAGCAGAGCCCAGGCAACAAGTACTGATTTCCGAATCTGGGGATCGGGTTGACTGCCAGCGTGGCTCAGCCAGGGTCCACATACAGCGGACCTTGGCGGTGACTGCGCACATAATTGGTTGCCCTCCTGTTGCCCTCCGCCGTTGTCCTCTGCCACTGCCCCTGCCACCCCACGAGCCACCATGGACCCAGCACCTGCTCGGCCAGCAGGTGAGGCATACCGCGCGCACGGGCAGCATAGCCAGAAGCTTGAGGAATGCCCTAAGTACCGCCGACCTGGCGGGAAATGCTGGGCCGCGCGGGGGAAGGGGGATCTCGGATGATCTGTTGGCCGAAAACCTGTGCGTGGCCGGATGCAATCCGCCAGTGATGCACAGGCATAGCGCGCTATCCTGCTTTCTGGCCATGGCAACGCCCTCAGTACCGCCTGCTTTGGCGGGAAATTCTGGGCCGTGGGGGGTGTTGGGGGTGTTTGGGGGGGCCTCGGATGATCTGTTGGCCGAAAACCTGTGCATGGCCAGATGCAATCCGCCGGTGATGCACAGGCATAGCGCACTATCCTGCTTTCTGGCCGGGGCAACGCCCTCAGTACCGCCTGCTTTGGCATGAAATTCCGGGCCGTGGGGGGTGTTGGGGGGTGTTTGGGGGGGCCTCGGATGATCTGTTGGCCGAAAACCTGTGCGTGGCCGGATGCAATCCGCCGGTGATGCAGAGGCATAGCGCGCTATCCTGCTTTCTGGCCAGGGCAACGCCCTCAGTACCGCCTGCTTTGGCGGGAAATTCTGGGCCGTGGGGGGTGTTAAAAGAGGGGGGTTCTCGTATTATCTGTGGACTTTGAAAACCTGGATGTTGGCGGATGCATTCCGGCGAGTGATACGTGGGCATAGTGTGGGCTTCTGCTTCTGGCCGCCTGCTTTACTGGGAAATTCTTCCCCCGGGGGGGGCGGATTATGTATGGACTTTGGAAACCTGGTGGCACATGGCCGGGTGGGAAGATCATGGCCGGGGTTTGACTTCATTCCGGGATTTTGCCTGCGACCCTCACCAACTATGTTGCAGGTGGTACCAACGCTGAAACGGAAAGCAGGCAGGGGCGCCTTCGACAGGCGGGACGTGTAGGTGCGGTGGACGTGTACCTCTGTGCAGCAAGCCTGAGTGCCGCCTATTGTGGCTGGGTGCTATAGGGAACATCGCGGGAAGTTGGGTACAATCGCAATCTTGATTCTAAGGCTAGTAATCCAAGGCTTGAATGCCTCTGGCTGGAAACCATACATCCATTGGGGCACCTACTGTCCTGGTATAAGTTGGAAATGTACTTAACGTTGTGTGTGGTGCTGCAGCCTCACCAAGCTGTGTCAGTGCACATCCAGAAACCATCGGGAGGGGGATGGCGAGCGCAGAGGAGCAGCAACACGAACCCTCACTTGGTGAGTGGATTACCGTTTACACTTGCAGAACCGTATTTTGTTGTCGACTTTGGCGGCTGTGGCTATGTGTGTTTGTAGGTGTGTAGGGCACTGCACCATTCTGGCATGGCCACCTCGTTGGTGGTAGTACCCGCCGTCACCTGGCTGGGGAAACCTTGGCAGTTCGTTCCTTCCATGTGGCCATGCATTGCACAGGGTGCACCACTTGTCGCTGCAATACCCATCGTCTTTGCTTACATGCCACCAACATTATTTGGCAGTACCCGCCGCCACCTGGCTGGGGAAGTCTTACCACTTTGTTACTTTTATTTGGCTGCACACTGTACAGATGTGTTGTATGTCCCTGCAGTACCCATCGCCTGTTTTTCCTTATGTGGCATGACCACTTTGTGGCAGTACCCGCCGTCACTTGGCTGGGGAAACCTCAATACTTCGTCCCTTTAGGGGGCCGTGCATTGTACAGGGCGTGCTGCATTTCTCTACAATACCTATTGTCTTTGTTTCGGTGCCACCACCAGTATGTGGCAGTACCTGCCGTCACCTGGCTGGGGAAACACCGTATTCTGTTCCTATGTTAGGTCGGAAGCGGCCCTTGAACAGGGGCCAACGTTACAAGGATGGTCGAAAGCGCCGGCACAGACACAACAGGAAGGGGGGAAGGAGACGTGCAGGGGTGAAAGTCAGGCGGCAGATAGAAGCTGTGCGCGATAGGGAAGCTGAGCGCGATAGGGAAGCCCTACCAGATAGATTAGAGGAAATACAAGAAGCGGGGTTGGGTGGCCTGCCCTCGGGGGTGTGGCAGCCCATACAGGACCACCTCGCCCCCAAGGACCAGGCCCGATTAGCCGCCATAAGCGGATACATTAATAATGCATTGGGGGGGGGCAGAAGGGGCACAGTTGCGAAAGGAAGAACACGAGAGACAGAACCACCCCCAGCCTTGGGGAGAATGGCAGAAGCGTCATAGGCAGGAATGCAAACAAGTGGATATGAATCGCCGGGCTGCTTATAAAACATGTCAGTGCGCGGCTATCATAGATTTGGTGCTGCACCGGGGGGAACACATGGTGGGGTACAAGTCTATTAGCAGAAAATATAGAATAACTGAACCGTCGCTAAGACACCTGGAAGAAAGACTCCTTGAAGACGATTTTTTTTCACAGGTTGGGTGGGAGTTCAATGTCATGGACTCCGGCCTCTTAACAGGGAGTGACACGGAGACTTCCTCTAATTAGTTTTTTTAACAAAACAATCTGATTGTGAGGTGAAGTCCAAGTACCGCCTGCCACCGGTGAGGAAGGTGACATTTGCTGAACAATCCATGGTTGTGAGACGCTTTTCTGCCTTTATTTCATAGAAGGAAGTGTGCATGTAACATCTCCTTGTAACATCTGAAAACCATTGTCGAATATATGTTGCCTCGGTTATTTATGCAATGGACGTCTGCACCAGGCTCTGTTGGTGGTGACGGTGGTGTTGACCTCGCAGCATTTGTTGCTGAGCGAGGAGTCCCAGATGCAGATGATGTTCCTGTTGGGAGGGGTGCGTTCAGCTCCGCGGACACTGATTCGCTTAAAGGTGCATCGCCAAGTTCGAGTGTCGTTGTGGTGGAGGATGAGCCACAGCGCAGGGCCAAGAGAAGGCGTCTGACCACCCCCGAACCGCTTGCCATGGCTGCTGATGTGCGGACTCCACACAAGCAACAGCAAACACTAACTGAAGCAAAGCAGTCCACGCGCATGGTGGCGACCTTGGAGGAAGGGTCGCCGAGGATACGCCGCAAACAACGCCACCGCAAAGGGGATCCAGGCCACCAGGAATGGTGTAGAGAGGGGTTTACTATAGACGAGGTGCAAGGGCCTGACAAGAGACCACGTTCCATTACTGCTGTTTGCCGGTTGTGTTATGGGAGGGGCATTACCAAGACATACAATGTGTTGTCATACACCCTGGGAAAGAAGAACTCAAACAGTGCCAGTTGGACGGGGCCCTAAAACCATTTGAAAGAGAAACATAGCGTTTTCAGTATTGAGGCACTTCGAGACAGACTTAGTAATCCTATGGGCAACCAGCAGATGAAATTGGGTACATCGTTGGAAACCTACCTGGAGACATGGCACCCTAGGACCTCAGAATGGAACAGGGCGGTGACCCACATTGCCAGGTACGTCAGTTTCGCTAATGCACCATACCACCTGGCTGAGACGGCGCCCTTCGTTTGTTTAATGCAAGCCTTTGTTCCCTGTTGGCCATCTATTAGTAAGCAAACAATTGTGAGGTCGGTGGCAAGACAGGCCAATGAGATCAAGCGGGAAATAAGGGAAGAGGTGTCCCAAATCCGAGACGAGTCGAGAGTTACCATGACAATGGACATTTGGACTAGCAGGAGCACGGACCCATATATAACAGTGACATTGCATTGGGTGGATGCCGATTGGAGCCTAAAGAAACATATACTGGGTGAGTTTGGATGGCATATTCTGTGTCCTATGATATTTTGAATATTCGTGGTTGTCAATTGTTTACTGTTTGCATCCATGCCATGATTAATGGCCACTCGTGTGTGCTTTGCCAACCGTTTCATGTGCACTCGCTGCACTAGTACCGGCCTTCACTGGCTGGGAATCATGCCTTATTGAACATGGATCGTGGATGCTGTGTTGCCATGGCACGATAGCCATCAGTACTGGCTTGGCATCGGCCAATACTGTGTGACATGTCATGGATATCAATTCTTTACTGTTTGCATGCATGTCGTGATTAGTGACCACTCGTGTGTGCTTTGGCGACCGTGTCATGTGCACTCGCTACACTAGTACCGGCCTTCACTGGCCGGGAATCACGCCTTATTGAACATAAATTGTGGATGTTGTGTTGCCATGGCACGATAGCGATGAGTACTAGCCTGTATCGGCCAGTATAGTATGACATATATCATGTGCAAAAGGTAACCCCCGTCTTTTAAAGCACAGCACGTTGGTGGTGACAGGGACTGCCAGCTTCCCTGAGAAACACACTGCAGACGAGATAAGCCATGCCTTGCTGAAGATCCGATTGAAGTATGGCCTGCACCCTGTAGTTGCGCGTGACCAAGTCATGACGGAGTCGGAGATGGAAGCGGACCCTGTGCGTGCGTTTCAGGACGAGTCGCCATGCGATCGTGTGGCTCTCACCACGGACTGCGCCTCCAATATGATTTTAGCAGCCGAGAAAATGGAGATTTTTGATTGGCACCCCTGCATTTGCCATTTGTGAAATACCGCAGTCAAGGCCGGTTTCCAAAATGTTAAAGAGTTTCAGCAGCTCGTCCAGCCGCTTCGCGAACTGGCAAGTCATTTTCACAAATCACCTATTGCTTGGAAGCTTTTCTGCCGCGCGCAAAGGAAGGTGCTAAAGGAGGAGGGGGCCGGCGATGTATCATCAGATGATGAGGAGGAGGATTACTCAGGTGTAAGGGAAGAGGATGATGTTGCTGAGTTGGCCGATGATCCTGATGCAGATCTGACGGTTCCTGACAATGACATGGAGCAGGCTTGTCCAAAGCGAATATTGCGTCTGGGGACTTGGTGCCCGACGAGGTGGAACAGCATGTATTTTTTGATTAAGAGGGCAGTTTTGTTGGAGAGAAGCATCCGCGAGTATACAGCAAATGCAAGAATTTCTAGGATCATTATACCAGCAGCTGGGTGGTGCATTTTCAAACAAGTGCTGCCAGTCCTGGAGTCCATACGGGAGTTGTCTGAGCGATGTGAGGGGGACGAGTATAGTGCCATATCGGATGTCCTCTATAATGTGTTGAAGTTGCTGTACGACCGGTTGTATGTCAGTGACACCGATGCACATGCAAAACCTGTGTTGCTTGACTTCACCTCTGAGTTCACAACGAAATTGTGTGCGGATTGTGATAATGTCAATCTAATATACTGCTGGGCATTAGCGGCAGCTGTGGACGGAAGGAGGAATACATTGCACTGGATGAGGAGGATCTGGAACAACGCTGACGATTGGCCAAATCTGGTGAAAGAATATGACACCCTGGCAAAGTTCCAAGCAATGTTGAAGCAAGAGACGACGGTATTGGTGAGTTCAGTTCTGATTTGTGGCCTTTGCCTTTGTAAATGTGTGCATCCAACCGTGGATAGTTTTGGCCAGTACCAAGTGTCCTTTGTGCCTTTGCATGCACGATTGTGCCTGTTGTGTATTTTGCCTTAAACGGCCGTCTCCTGGGATCACTTGGCTGCATAGGGTGCCTGCTGTTATATCTTGCTTGTGTGACTAACAGCGTGCATATGACTTCTGCAGTTGAGGCACATGGTGAAGGCGCCCGAAGTCCATTCCTCGGGCTCATCATCCGAAGAGGATGCAGCACAGGCTGTGCAGCAGAGTTGGCTAGACGCGGCATCACCCCCACCTAAGGGACCACTATGTTTCCGATGATCAAGATGGAGAAGACGGGCCCCATGCTCCCCACTGCACATGGACCCAGTGGAGGCCGAAGTCGAAAGGTGGTTTGATTTGAAATGGACACCAGCATGTGAATATAAAAAAAAATGGAGTGCTGGGGATTGGTGGGGCGAGAATCACACCAGCTTCCCCTTGGTGGCCAGGCTTGCACGTTGAATATTAGCAACACAGGTGAGTGGGTGAGTACAATTGGCTGTGCATATATACCAAAGTGCCCTTATGTGAAATATGGAGTTGAAAGAAAGGAAAGGACTGAATATCTTTGGTTGTGTTGCAAGTTTCCAATGCCAGCAGTGAATGCTCATTTTCCAAGTTTGGTTCTATTGTGATGCCAACTAGCTATGCATATATGCCACAGTGCCCTTATGAACTTCACAGGCTGAGAAATACTGAGTATTTTTGGTTGTGTTGCAGGCCTCCAGCGCCTATAGTGAACGCTCATTTTCGAAGGCTGGCCTAGTTGTGACGGCCAAGCGCATGCTTCTCAAGCCCGAGAACGTGGATCATTTGTGCTTGCTAGGGTGGCAGATGGCAGAGAGTGGATGGTCACAGCAGAAGCTAGCGCATCGATGCAAGAAGGGGGGGAAGGGAGGGAAGGGAGGGAAGGGAGGGAAGGGAGGGAAGTAGTGACTTTGGAATCCAAAGTTTGGATCACCACCGGTGACCACCCTCGTTGCCCCGGCGTGGAAACTGTAGAGTACCGCCGCAGCGAGGGTGCGGTTACCATAGAGATAGAAGATAAGATATCATGACTTGTAATATTCCGTTGTCATGTGTTGATGTGCCCACCTTGAACACACTATGTTGAGTGGTGGATGAACTTTGGGTATCATATAGATAGAAGAAAATTTTATTCAAGAAATGCATCCTAACAAGTACTGCGATTAGTGGATAGACTTTACAGTCGCCGCCCTGGCGTGGAAACTTCTGGAGTACCGCCGCAGCGAGGGTGCGATGGGCAGAGATGGAAGATAACAAATCACGACTCATACTATTTGTTGCCCGTTTTTATGTATGTTGAAATGTTGAACTTCGACGTACTATGTTGGAATGGTGGATGAACCTAGGGTATCATATAGATAGAAGAGAATTTCTGTGAGAAATGTGTCCATTCAAATAGTGCAATTGGTGGATGGGCTTTACACTCGCTGCACTGGCGTGGAAACTATGGAGTACCGCCGCAGCAACCCATCGTTATATATGATACGTATCACCCGTTCCCAAATATGTTGAGTGGCTCAACTGTGTTCAGAGGTGAACCCTTTCTGCCACCTGCCTCAGGTGATGTGGGTGTTTGTGTGTCCGCGTTTGGTATTGCAACTATGCCGAACCCTTGCTGCAATGGCCGGGAAGACTTGCGATGGGAGTGTGGTACGTAGCAGTACCAGCCGTAGCAAGTGGTGCAGGATTGCATGCATACAGTGTATGCATGCAAGTTCCAGTGTATGTCATACACTGGAACTTTACACACGGCTTGTGTGTTGTTCAGTTCTCCAAATCACTCCATGTATTACAAACCGCAGAATACATGACCTAGAAAACGCCCACACATTTTTATCAAGCATGCAACCAACATAATTCGAGTTGCTGCAAAATGGAAACCCTTTGGCAACTTCGCCTTGACTTTGCCGTGGCTGGAAAGCAAGTACCTGTGGGTAATAACGGACCAAAACTATTAATCAACGGATATTTTGTTACGGACCGGACGCCGCACACGTCATCCGTTAATTTAACGGCAAATAATGGTGAAGAAAAAGTGAGAACCAGATTTTGCGGACGGCAGTACGGCAAACAGCGGACCGGATATTACCGGACGAATATCACACTCACTTTTACGAACCAGACTCAACGGACCGGACGGCACCC
>CAJHUC010002335.1:0-21156 GCA_905146915.1 Ostreobium quekettii | reverse complement strand
ACGGCGATCTCCAGCCCGCCGCCCAGGCACACGCCATCGATCGCCGCCACCGTGGGCTTGGCCCCGGACTCCAATCCCTCGCCGAATGCCTTTCCAACCCATCCTGACACTCCCGTCTTTGCCAAGCTCGCATCCGGGGTCCTGAATTGGGCGACGTCGAAGCCGGCGGAGAACTTGCCGTTGGCGCCCGTGATGACGATCGCCTTGACGGAGGGGTCGGCGTGGGCAGCCCTCAGGTGGGCGAACATCGCCCGCAGCACTGCGGGTCAACTCAACTCAGGGTCATGGCCGCAGCGGTGGCGATAAACAATCCAACGGCCAGAGCAAATGGAGCACCCGGACTCCCAACGCAGCGCTGTTCGGGGGTGGGGAGAAATTCCAAATCATCGCGAGCGTGGTTTACGTGGAAGCACGCGCGTACAATGTGAAATTGCGCCCTCCCAGGCAGCAGCTGGTCCAGCCGTCGGCCCATCAAGGCCCGTCGCTGCGCAAGCCGCACCGAGCGCACGCCGGCAGTCGCTTGCAAGCCATTCCATCGCCCTCTCCCATCCCCCTCCCCAACCCAGCTGCCACGAATCCTCAACCCGCGGATGAGCACAACAACAAGCTGACCCGCGAACCACTCCACTCCGGGGGAGAAGGAGGGAAAGAAAGAACGCGCCTGCGGCCATTCCCCCACAGGTAATCCCCGGCGCCCTGTGCCGCCCAAACGCCAAACCGAATCTCCAATCCCATAGGCACGCAGCCCATCGGTCGATCGTCCCCAGCCGGCCCCGCGGCACCGCCGCGCTGGGCTCACCGTCCGGGTGCAGGGCGTTCATGGGAGGGTTGTCGATCGTGATGAGCGCCACGCCCGCGGCGTCCACGCCCATGGTCGCGCGCCGATGCGCCACGCCGTCGATCCTGCCGCTCGGTGTTCAGGTGCGGCGCGCGGGGCGGCGTCGCTTTTGGCCGTCGGCTGCGTCGTCGCGGGGGCGGGGCGGCGAGAGGGGGCGCTGTGGCGTTTTGGGGGCGGATTGGAGGAGCGGGAGTCCGCAGTTCCAGGTCACTGTCCGCATCAGCGTGAGTTGGATGTGGTAACGGGCGGAATGCGGTAAATGTACAGAGTCATCATCATCGAGTTGATGTGGTCATGACGAAGGCAGGAAGGGTGGAGGGGAGGCGACCCCCGAACGGGCACCGCAGGCTCGACTTCACGGCAACGGTTACCAAGGCACTCCTGAGTTCGTTTCTTTCCTGGACACGGGGAGTGATTGGGGCGTCCGGTAAAAACAGTTTCCTTGGGAGCCTGTCGCAGTGTTGGGGACAATGCACAACATTGCCTAACAGGCGCTTCGTCATGTCTTTCGACAAATGTAAAACCGCAATTCGCCGCTGCCATTCATGCACCGCAGCAGGCACAGGGCTCACACTCTCCGATGAGAAAACGTCAAAACACACAAACACGAATCAACGCTCCAAGGGGCATGGCCACCATTTCGCCCCGCGAATGCAAAACTGTCAGCCAGCGTCTCTGGCAATGCTCCCCAGTCCGGTTCCTTTCGCTCGACGCTCGATCCCCCTTGAATTGCTGCAGAAAAGAAGGCAAGAGAGAGAGAAAAAAGCTCTCAGCAGGCCACATCCTCCCATTCCGATCCTTTTTGGGTCTCACCCGTTCGCCACTGCCCCCAATCCGAGTCTTGCTGCGCAGAGTCTGCGCCACAGAGCCCATCGCAGACAGCAGCAGATCTCAACTCTCAGTGGGGGCTCTCTCGCAGACCCTACATCGTGCTGAAAGGCTCCTGGATCCACTCTGCCGTCTCCCAGCAAGAGTCAGCGAGGATCTGCGCACGCGCCTTTCATCAACCCCACTATCCCTCCGCTCAGCTTTCACACGTTGAAACAAGGTGCTCACATCACAGTATGAACATCTATAGCACCAGCCACAAGGCTTCCCTCCCATGCCTGTCAAATACATTAAGCACAAATCTATTTGCATGTTGCAATAGCGCACATGAAGTGAAAGCACCACAGCTGGTCTTCCCAGCGTACGAACTTGTGTCAATGTGCTACAAAGGCTGGACGCCTGCAAACAGACTAGCTTTAGACAGTTTGAGTTCAGGTCGGCTTGTGATCGTCGTGCCAGCAATGGGTCGTGCCGGTTGGGGCTACACAGTGGCGGTACACACGCCGCGTGCAATCGCCACTGCTCACTCTGCGAATGCTTCCCTTCCGTATGACAACTTGTGTGCAGCCTCCTAATTCGCAAAGGCTTCCAAATCGTCGATGTCGTCATACATCTCCTCCTCCCGTTCCGCAAGGATGCTCCTGATGCGCTCCATCTACATGAAAGACCAACACATCTGATCAAGTGCTTTCGTGGACGTCAGGCATTCGCAAACTTTAGCACTTTGCACACGCCAAACCCGATTTCAAGGCATTCGAGTTCTGGGGATCACACAGTACCAATTGAGAAAGGAGCACCAATGAGCCCTGGTGGACAATCATGGGCGTCGTTGTGGTAAAGTTATGTGTCAGATTTAATGGAAGGATAATTGGTGGCTTAAGACAGTCAGAACGCCAACAATACAGCAATTACACTGTATCTTAGCGCAGTACCTCCCGCCCCCACCTGCTCCACTGCATGTTGATACATATGCTGTATTTTATCTGAAGACAGTAGTTGGACTATGCGACACACAATCGTGATGCAGTGATTCCTGGCCCCACCTGCTCTTCTGCATGCTCATACAAGGCTGCCTGTCTTTCAACTTGTGCAGATCGTAAAATTATTTGATGTGGCAATATCCGGTGCCAATAATTTACATGTTGAGAAGTATATTGCGATCTCTGGTGGCATGCACCTGGTGAAGCTACAAGCATCTGGTTTTGGTAAGCACAACTTCAATGCAGGATTGCCTGGCCCCACCTGCCCCTATGCGTGTTGGTGTGCATGCTACCTATCCTTCGCCATGTGTACATCATGTATATGTCTAACGTGGCAACACCTGGTGACAAATATATAGTTTTTGCAAGCAGAACTTCCATGCAGCACTGCATTGACCCACCTGCTCCTCTGCATGTTCATACACATACTGCCTGTCCTTCACCATGTCGCCCGGCTGCTCTTCGAGGTCGGCGGTGCTGCAGGACAGGCGGCTGAAGTCGTCCTCCATGCCCAGCACCACCGCGCACACGCGATCGCCAACCTGGAAGATGTCCTGCAGCATCGGCACACGAATCCATGATCCGCAACCCATGGCATACATACTATATTTTGATGCATGTTGTTACACGAGCAGCAAATTACGACAATCATTTCCGCCCCTTGATGGGCACCATGTTGTGGGCACACGCATCCAATGATCAAATCTGTGCAAATGTGCAAAGGTACTGTTCTTACCACGCACATTTTCAATCCATCAGGCACATTTTGCATCCATCTTAGGGCACCTGATTGTCATTGATGTCAGAGGATTCACCAATTGGATGAGTGTGGTTGCCACATTAGAAGAGACTTCTGCATCATCTTGAAAAGTACAGAAAAGAGTGCCATGTGCTGTTCCAGGCTCAGTGTGATGAACGCCATTTCAGTCCAGATCAATCCGATCAATTAGATTGTGCCACAATGGACCTACCCACCACAGAGGGGACAAAACAAAGGGCCTTCAAAGCTGATCGAAAGAAAGAATGTTTGCCTGCTGTCAAGGGAGAGGGAATGGGCAGTGGAGGATCAACACAACAATGAATGGGAAACATGCCATTCGATGGAATGACATGTCTGACAACATGTTGCAAAATGAGATGCGACACAATGGGACAGCATGTTGTACACTTGCCAGCCACCCCTTCTTTGAGCACAGACAAGGTAATAATCCATTCCATAGTGTGAAAGATAGATCATAAACATCGGAAGGTAGAAATGTCTGAATGTAGATAGGATGTGCTATGCCAAAAGGGCCAACTCCACTGTCTTTGATTCCAAAATATTACGACAAAAAACATACAAGATACACAAGAGCCCTTACATTACAATAGGATCTATTCTTTGACGATCATAAACTAGCATGGAACAGTACATCAATTGATCGGTCCATCAACCATCAATACCAATAATCAATGGTATCATAATCAATTCATCAGTTCACTAGTGAAGGTGAACCCTTACATCTACTCTTGAGAATCTTCCCTTGGAGATGTTCGACCTGTGGATTAGGGCACTCTCGTGTGTCCCATCGACACCAATGAAGGCTCCCCATTCCAGCACCTGCACAGCAACACAAGGTGAATGTTAACACCCCCAGCCAAAATTGCAATATCTACCTTTCACGGCCTCTTCAATTTTCACGATCAACAACAATGAAAATCCCCGCGACAGATCATGTCAATATCACAAAAGATATAACTCTAACCTTCAGCAATCACAGTTCAAACTGTTGGAAGCACTCAACCCTTTCCAGCTTACCACAGCTCACTTGGTTCCAGGACAATCATGAACACCATTTCATTCAGCGCCATCGCTTCCTTTACCTCCATTTTGCCTTGTGATGCGTAGAGCACAGACCTTTTGCTGCTTGTTTTGACATTTCGCAGCAGCAGCAGCAGCAGCAGCAAATACCACCCATGCACTTTCAAGGCCAAGTTCACACATACTGGCGTGCCAGATGTGCCATTTAAACGACATCTACTCATGCTTTCCCCACAGAGATACAAACCTTGCCTGCCATTGTGATCTAGAAAGAAAACAATTTGTGCCTTGAGACAGAACGAGAACAGCCCCGACTCTTTCAGAATATACCCTGCCCCCAAACGCTTGCATTCAGCTCACAACAGTATGTTTTACCAGCTAATGTGATGTGCCCGATGTGCACTGATCGAAGTGTGTAGTGTATCCTGTCAAAATATGGGAGCCTTTGCTACTCAAAACGTTTTTGCATCCAAACACAGGACTAAAGGGTGTAGGGCGTGTAGTTGCAAGGGGCAAGGATTAAATTACCTCTGATGCAGCCAAACATTAACATTCTGCCTTGAATTATAATATGCCAAGCACTGTAGATTGGGTCTGGGGTTCAGGGTCTACTAAAAGACTATGATTTCGACCACATCGCTCATAAGATGTCCACTATTGCCTGTATCAGCCGATCAGGCAATTTCTCCCAGGAGATGAATCACAACAACTACTGGGTTCAGTATGCCAAATATGGCAACTGAGAAGCAGATAGATTCATGTTGCTCTGGCCTCAACATTGTGCGTTCCCATCCCTCTGTGCTTGTCTCAAGTTTCCAAGCCAGTTTATGCAAGCGAGTGCTCTTGAACAGACCATGTTGATAGGACACTGCTCGCAATCACAGCGCAGGTGCAAGGCAGTGTTTGCCACAGTTGGCAACTGCAAACGAACAGATTCTTGCATCTTCATGGTTTCCCACAAAGGATTCAAGCTGTGCGAGGTTTCAGGGCTGCTCGGAAACAGATGCTGCCTTATGATCTGAGCTGTAGAACACCATGGGCACTGTGCCATAGCCACTGTGCCACTTTCCGGTTACTGTAAAGGATACAAGCCACCATTTCCATGAGGGTTCTGGCCTTGACCTTACCAAGGATGCTTCCTACTGTGCACTGCATGCTTTCAGCTGTCGATTTCAACTACTTATAGAGCATTTCGTTTGGGGCATCACCTCGATTTCAGCAAAAATATGAGTCAAAGACCAAATTCATGTCCATCAAGGTGGTTTGGAAGATCCAAACAAGCCAAGGCATGCCACAGTGTGGAATCCATGCTGCTTCTAAGCCAGCGTGTTCCCCACCTTCCTCACAGTTCCCCACACCAGGGCCCCAGGCCTAAGGTTCTTGAGGTTCATGTACTGCTCAGCACGCTTCATTGACAACACCACCCTGTCATCGACAGGATCCACCTGAATGATGGCAGTCTCAATGTCCTTGTCCTTGTACCTCTCCAGAAATTCCTGCCCGGCAGCAGACAATGCTAAGATTTAACAAAACTTTAGATTTTGTAGGTGTGGTTTTACACGCTGTACAGTGTTCTAACAATATTCAATCCCATCCATCAATTGGGTTCTGTCCTAGTACTTAGTTGCTTCAGTACAACAAGGCGAATACATACTCGCCTGGAAAATCTTA
Organism: Ostreobium quekettii; assembly: GCA_905146915.1. Lineage (NCBI taxonomy): Eukaryota > Viridiplantae > Chlorophyta > Ulvophyceae > Bryopsidales > Ostreobiaceae > Ostreobium > Ostreobium quekettii. The sequence continues at coordinate 15,038 of CAJHUC010002335.1, read as the reverse complement.
CCGGTGTCGGACAGCATTTGGTGTCTCGGCACCTGATCGCTTCACAGGGCCTTAGGATAAGAAAATCTGTTCAGTTCTACAACACATCACAGTACTTGACCATCCCAGCATGTTGTGCCAGACACTCACGTGCCCAGCACCTCTCCCACAGACAGGGCACCGCCCGGAGCCCCTACACTTGAGTGCAGCAAAGTGCCAAAGAACAAGTACTTCAGTGTTTGGATAGTGTGCTAGTTCTTAGCCATGCCAAATCGCCTGTGTGCATCTGTTCAGACACATTGCTGTCCAGAAACTTCTGCGCACACTGGAGCCACTTAGTACGGCACTGAAGTGCACATTTTCATTTCGCATTTGACCAGCACTAGATTTATTCAGAGGACCTAGTTGCCCCAGTGCATTGTTTCACACAATCCCTTATGTAAAAGGCGCTGCATAGTTTTGTACAGTGCTTGCTGACTCCTCATCTAGCACAAAACCCTGCAAGCTAGGCTTTCTAAGCTACGACAGATCATTGGCCAGTCACTCCAAAATTACAAATCGTCATCGATGAAGCATCAATTCTTGGACCATCAACCATCGCCATCGACGTTGCCAATTGTGAAGACAGGGCATTGCTTTCTCTTGTGACAAATTCAGCGATCAGCAAATGGAGGGCCCAGAACATCCTCACCTCCTGTGAGAGGTGCTTGATCTCATCGTCCAGGATGTGGCTCTTTGGGACAAAGCATGCCCTGCCGGCCATCAGCACCTTCAGACCCCCCCTGTTCACTGAAAACACGCGGGTCTTCCACACCTCCCGATCCTGCAGTCGAACATTCATTGCAAGATATGAAAACATGCAGGCAGCTGCCTTCTCAGCAAACAGGTGGCACCTTTTTGCACACTGTGTCAGACCCTGTGCCAGATTGTGGAAGAAGGTGCTGAGAACTCTTGAGTGAAACAGTAAAGAATGCAACAGACAGACTGTAACAAATGTTCCAGACAATGTCCTCCGGGTGCAAGGCACTGTGCAGCGGCACTTCTTGACAAATGGAATGAAAGGAGTTGCAGACAACAAGAAAACACAGTCAGCTGTGCAAGAGCGCACACCTGAATAAACTAACAGTCGCAAATGAACGCTGTGGATGGAAGTATCCTCATGCTAGGCGCCCGGGACTCGTCAGGTTGTGTTTAACAAACTTCAAATGTACTTAAGATTGAGAAGGTGAACTGAATGGATGCAACTGGATTGAGCATATGCGCCAATAAGGGATGCACTTAGGGGACCAAATCATGCAATGGTCAAAGTGCATCGGTTGGGAGTTCCCCAACTCCCTGTGAGATTATAGTGGCTGATTTTGGAGGCTGACTCCGATTCGAGTGGCATACAAACCACATTCTGCTCCTTTGTCGTATCTAATGGTATCCTCCTGTGGCCAGGCAAGCTGCAACAGTCACAGGGCTATTTGAGATGCGGCCAGCCAATGGCAACACCTGTGAACAGAATTGTGAGTGCTGCCACAGCATTCGCTGGTCAGCAAAGCTCTTTCGGGACAAAGTGCCTCCCCAGGAATTCCATCAGTCCTTGTCTCTTTCCTAAACACTTATCATGAACGTACAGTTCAGCATGATTTTGCTCCATTTCAGAGATGCATGTCGCGACCAAATGTTGTCCCCACGTTTCTTCCAAGCAAGATAACCAAACACAGCAGGGCAGATGTTAGACATAACACTTCCTAATAATAAGGGAAGACGGAATGATGCATTCCTTCCTCTTGCACATCCGTATCACACCATTTTCCAATTTCTCTTGGTTCCCTTGCATTCAGGTTATTATGGCATGGACACTACTCTTAAACTTATCCCAATGCCTGTAAACAGTGGGCTACCTCTTTCAAACGATGAGACACGACCCAAGCTTCCACAAACACTGCTGGAGTCCATTGTGCAGTCTCCCTGCTCAATAAAGGGCAGTGGCCACTGCCCCTCTCAGCTTTTCTTTCCCTTTGCCTTTCTATTTAGGACACTTGAAGTCAAATCTTCACATTGACAATTTGCCAGCACCAGGAAAACGGCAGTGACTACTATGTGTTACCACTGCAATTAAACCTACTGCTCCCTTTCTCAGGTGCTGAGGACTCTGGGCTGACAGAAATTCAGAAACTTGATGTCCACACACAGACACTGCTCAGTTTGCCTACCGATCAGTCAGTGACACAAAGCATGACCTGCCATATGCCACTCCTCACATCATGCAGGGAACTTCAGTCTATTTCAGTACAGTTGGGTTCAAATTGTCACCTCTTGACAGATGTCAAAAATTTGCACCATCCTGTCCATCATCAGCTTCCTGTCCAGCTCCCTTGCGCTCAGCAGCGGCCCCAACCTTCCAACGATGATCCGGTCAGGAATGTTTATTATCTGTACAACATATCCCAAGCTCCAATTAGCATTCTAAGGACAGCTCCATAGATGTTGGAACAGATCAAACAGTCGATCCATCAAATAATTCATTTCAGGTTGGCTGGATTTCTTTTACTCGATGATGGTATACAACATTGTTGATCCATTAACAGTTCAGATTTCAGTGGACTGGATTACTCCGTCCACATTCTTTCAGTGTAGTGGCCACCAGCAAACAATTGCCAATTTTATTTTTTCTCCACCTCCTTTCCTACACCAGCCATGTTGTGCATGTGGCATTCCACCAACACTAAGAAGTTTGTTGTGTACACTGTTCCAACTGGACGACCTGGTGTTAGCAATCGCTACAGACACAAGCTGCTGTGTTTGCATAAAGCACCAGGTGCCATTTCTCCAATGGTGGTCATGAAGCCAAACAAAGTTGTCCCTGGCCCCATCCTGCAGGTACCAACATGGCAGACATAGGCTACCCAGGGAACATGGCCTTTTCTGGGCAGAGCTGTTCCAAATTAAAGTGTGGCCCAAAGTTTGGTACTTGTGAACATTACTTATTGTGGTATTGGAATTATCTACATATCATATTTTTTAGATCGCCGTCAAAACTCACAAGTGCGACCAGTAACAGAATTTCACGAACTGACTTAAAATACCTGAAACAATGGTGAAAACACACATGGCCCGCCTGTTGTGGAGCGGAGGAAAGCAGCAAAGAAGATTCCAAGTGAACGCAACCACTACCTTACCAAAGACGTGCATCTGGTAAACAGTTGCACAACAGAAAGTACTACACCAACGAAAGGCAACTTGCTTCGATACAATACAATGGCGATGCTCTGGCCATGACATAGGATACTGGCTGCTGAGCACAACAACTAGTAACGATGCTCACAACTATGTGACAGTGAGCAGGGCATATCGTTCGCTCATCACCTGATACTCTCGGACATATCCATTCAGCAAACTCTTTGGCTGATAGAAAGACACACTGTTGGCCTCAAGGAGCCGATAAGGATAATCCCGTCTCGAAACAAACCTGCAGAGGTGCACTGCACAATCGTCAAAAAAAATCCCTGGTTCCAACACTGCCTGTCAATCAAGTCCGTTCTGCTGCAATCATCAAGACATGGAAACGCAACCAAGACTTGAAACGCACGAAGACCTGGACAATGTGTGTGATCTGGGCACATGCAACACCCCACAGTCCGATCAAGAACAGGCACAAGGCAAAGCTCAGCCCCCGTCCCTCACCCCTGATGTCCCGGATAGTCAAGCAGCTCGATTTTGGCACCCCGCTCGTTGCACCATAGCGTCCTGCCCAGCACGACGTCGCCAATCTTGTATGGCGCCTCGTACTTGTCGATGCCCTCAGGCTCGCTTGACACGCTCGGTGCGTCGCCCTCTGCCTCGATCTCAGGCTCCACAATGTCCGACAACGTTCCGTCACTGGCATCTGACTCTGTGGGGGTGAAAGATATGGTGCTGACCTCCATGGTGCCCAGCTCTTCTTCACCTGCCTCAGCTCCTGCACAATTCCATTGATTAAACTGAACTGCCATTCCTTGCATTCCGCATGCAGCAACACAAGTCATGCTTCACATCATTGGTTCATGCATGCATGAAGTAGAGTAACTGTGCACATCGGGCCCTAACTTTCTCCAATCGACTTGTACTGATTCCACCTGTCCAGCAGCAACAAAACATGGCCCTGGCAGCTTGCAAGCAATCACCACTATTCAATCACAACATAACAATAATGGAATATGCCAATGATATAACCACAAAATTCCAGCACAAATCCACACATGTGGCCCTGGCTGCCCCAACCAAGTTTGGTGGAACCATCTCCCACTATGGTCAACACAGCTGCACGCGCCCAATCGTTGTTGTTTCAAAACCATTCGTTCCCCAATGCTTTTAACTGCCGAGCTGTCACACTTGCAATAGGCCAGTGAACACACAGACACTCCTGCAGGCCAGTAAGCCTCCCAGTCATGGACAAGACAGTCCATAGCATTGTACTCCGAAGGAAAGAAGTACAACAATAGTTGACTTCATCCAGAGGCGAAATTTGTAACTAAGTCCACCTGGAGTTGGCATTGCTGCGCTCTGATGTTCTGTTATCCTGTGATCTCACTCTGTGGTCCATAGGAGGGGACTTGTCCCATGTCTGGAGTGTTCCATATCATTTGCAAATAGATTTCGCGTCAAATCTGGGCAGGTACCTGGGCTGAGCCTTAAGCAGGATTTCCAGGATCCAGGACATAAGCTGCCAACTTTTCAAGCATGCCAATTCAATTTCAACATCAGAACTTGAGTGGCAGACTTTTGAGGTATGCAATTCAGTTGCTCAAACAAGTCCCAGAAGTGTTGAGTCAGGGGCCTGAAATTGGAGTCTCTCATGGGCCTGAAATTGGTGTCTCTCATGCTTACAGGAGGGCCCAACACAAACAGGGACCGGTTCTGCGACAGGGACATTGCCATTGTTCACTACAAGTGTGTTGACAATGTAATGCCTTTCAACTGTGGTGGGAAATATGACAGTCTACAGATTTGAATCAATTGTATTCACATTTGCAAACACAACAACAACGGTGACAAGTCGCACTGCGAGTGCAGCCTCCCTGCCACCCACACCCACATCCAGCAACTCAGCATTCCAGAGCTGCCAACGTTGAACTTCGTTGGGTTGTCTAGAAAGACACCATTCTCGTTGCCACAGAACCGTTCGCAGTACCCGGGCTTCAATCAATGGCACCTGGCTTGCAACTTGGTGCAGGCAGGAATCGGCATGCAAAGGGCGGTTGGGGTAGGGCAATGACGGCTTGTTGTCCAACACCCCTCCAGCGTTTGGGCATTCCCCCAGAAAATGCCACAAGGCCCACCACACCTTCAACATCGCTCTGTCTCAACAGCATTGTCTCCAAGTGAAACAGTGACTGCACTCAGAGAGACTCCTGTATCTTCTCTCACACCATGCAACATGGCCCCAAATAATTTCCTGCCTGGGCGGGGTCGCCCATTGCAAGCTAGGCGCCTTCTCTGTTAGAGGCCAACTTTTCGTGCCCAGTGAGCCTGCACGTTTCCCTTGTGATGGGAATGTCCCAACAAAGTGAATGCTGCCATCGCGGCGTTTCGTGGGGGCACACACGCAAACATGCACGGGGTTTCCACCTCCATGCCACATCAAATCATGCAAAGCTCTGCCCGCCCTTTGTTCCCTGTGAATCATTCCCCTGCGAGGGTCTGCACTGCGAGCGCAACCTGGCCCTTGGCGACCATGGCAACGACAAATGGGACATTCCGAATCCTGCCTCATCTCCCGACATTGCCTTGCCACCGCAAGACCGTCTTTTGCAATTTCCCCACCAAGGCACTCAAAGGATCCGCACACCAACAGGGCTATCACCGCGTCTGCGGCTCCAATGTGCCCATCATCCTCGACAGCGAACACCCCACATCATCTCCCCACACCACGGACAACCGTGGCCATGATACATTCTGTTGGATCTTGCATTGCGGGTATAGCATGGACGGTGGCATGCGCGCTTTTGTCGTGACACCAGATGTAGGTAATCATCATCATCATCGCCACCGCGGACGACAACCCCTCCACACACTCGCTTGCCAGGGTACCCCCTTCTCACGACCCCTTATCTTTTGCGCACGATGACAAGCCACATCAACATATCATGTTCTCTCCTTTGCATCCTCCCTGTTTCGCATCGCGCCTCCCGCTGAATCTCCCTGAAGGTGGAGGAAGCACGGGATGCCTCGCCATTCCGTCCTGTAACAATCTTACCCACCTGCCACGGCGGCCACGCCGGCCACCTCCACGTCGCTCCCCTCCCCTATGGCCCCTCTCGCCACGACCCGTCGCCACGACACAATCCTGCGCCCATCCCTTCCACCCTCCGCCGCCGCCGCTCGCCTCGATGGCCAGTGGCCCCCGCACCGGCCCGCCCTGCCGCAGGCGGGGATCGATGGCAGCAGGTCGGCGGCGCCGCGGAGCGCCTGGGAGGAAGGGTTCATCTCGAAGGCGGGAGGGGCGCCCCGGTGGCCCTGGCACCGCGTGGCGGAGCGGGGTGGGTCTGAGCGGGTTGGAGCGCGGGGCCGGCTCCCCGAGCGCGTTCGGGCAGTCAGGCGTTGCGCATTACTAGCACTAGTGGATTAGTAGTAGGGGAGGCTTTTGATTTTGCTCATGCGTTTGATTATGTCGACGCAGGCAGGCAGGCAGGCTCGAGTGACTGGGGACCGTAGGCCCGAGTACGCACACGGCAACGGTTTTACAGCCGAGCAAAGGAACGACAGGAAACGTGTCCCTTATATATCCAGTCCGTTCATCAACGTCGCTGATTCGATTCCTATTGGCTCATCACCTTCTAAAGCGTCCAACTATTGCTAATACTCAATCAGTTCTGGTTACAACTGTGGTTCTGTGAAGCTGGAGCGCGGAGCAGGTTACCCCGAGCGCAGTGGGGCCGTCGGGCGCTGTGCATTAGTAGGGGCCGGCTTTTGTTTTGGGCTTTATTTGTGTGTTTGATTATGTGTTAGTAGCTGATTTGAGATCAGCGAGGTATGTAGTGTTCAATGTGCCTTCTGCTGTCTTTGGTGAACGAGTTTCGCCTGAGTCTGCCGAACCTGACACCTTTTTACACCCTTTCATTTTCGAAAGTGTACCACATACCCTCGAAGTGAACGACGCATCCTTGGAACCGGGATTGCGCGCCAAACCTGATGCCAGAGCCGTGATCTGATTTGATGGTTCACGGGGACTCCACATGAACACCTACACACAGGGCGGCAAAACAGGAAATGGCAACAGTACATCGGCATTTGCGAGCACGACGCCCTGACGCAAGATGTGGCCAATCCACATACGTTTCCCGACATTATCGTTCTTGTCACGCCAGCAAGCAAACCTGTTTTCTGCTCCCTGGCCACAGCACAACATCTCACGGTGCTGGGCCTCGGGCCAATACTCGGCACCGCGCTCGAGCGCTCAACACCAGCACAATGATCTCAAGAATAGTTACAACAATTTGTTTCTTCCCCGTATACAAGGCCCCTCCCCAATCGACCTCCATCCGCCAACGCCATCCGCCACCACCCGTCTTCCGCCCCGGCCCTCTCTCCAATGGTCGCTCCGCAGTGCGCCGCCGTCCACTCCACGAAGCGGCGTGCACACACACAACAATCTACTGAATTCCCGCCCCAAATCGGCGCTCCTGCGCCCCCAAGCCCCAGCCCATCCCCGACACAAAGAATGAAAGCAGGCCGCCAAGGAGGCCAGTCCACTTGCCCAACCAAGAATCATGACATGAAGGCAAACGCAACGAACGGCAATTCAAAAGCACAGCGCGGGCATGCCCGGATTCCAACAACAACGCGTGCAAGGCTTCAATAAACGCAGTCTGGGGGCCGCAGCTGACACTTTTCATCGTTTCGACAACCGCCACGTGCAAGCGCGTGTTCGCTAACAGAGAGGATCTAAACTAAAAAAGCGCGCAGGTCCAACATAAGCATTCTACAATTTAAATTTGGTGACAATTGTGGCCTAAGAACTATGTCGGGGTGCCAGCGGTGACCGTCTTGGCTCCCTGCTGGCCGTCCAGCTGCAGGAACTCCCCTTGATCTCCTGCGAGCTCCGATCCTAAGCCCTGCTGCGCCCATTCCAGAAAGCTGCCCCAGATGTCCGCGCCTGCAGGGCACCACACAGAAACTGCAGTACACCATAGGCAAGGTATAACGTCCTGCAGTGCAAAGTGATGGAGCGTCCATTGCCATGCTTAAGTGCAGCACACAACCATGCGATGCCGTGATGTGCATTGCAGCAGAGAGTCACCAAACCGAGTTGGTCACCACGAACTTCACAGGGAGCCACAGACTGGGAACATCATGGAAGCCTCACTGACCCACTGCCTGTGGCCAACTACTTCACAACTCGTAGGATTCTTTTGCCCACCAGGCATCAGACACAAATGAGAAACACAAACAGAGAAACAAAACACAAAAATACAACCATAGCCACAACCCCACAGGGACATATGCACAACAAACCACAACATAAACAGACAGACCAAACAAACAATCCAAAATGAGCCACGACGAAAGACGAAAAAAATGAAACAGGAAAACTAACAAAATCAAATGCACACGATGAACAAAGCGCCGCCCAGCACCCTCCCCTCTAAAACCCCACCTCCCTGTGCGTTCTGCTGGTCCTTTTCAAACTGCTCCACCATGCGCGGCGTGAAGTGCTTCTTCGTGCATGAGGCCCCCAGCGGGCAGTAACCCCTCACAAAGTCGGGACACACGGGGGCCTTGGGGTCCACTCGTGAGTGCAGGTAGGGGCAGGGGTCGTGGTAGCACACGCCCTTCCAGAAATGCATGCAGACGGGCATCAGCTCGGGCCTGTACTTGTGCTGCAGTGGGCACTTGGCCTTGTCGCAGCCTGGGAGGCCTCGCTGTCCCCGGAGCCAGGCCACACACACTGCGACCTTGTCTGGATCGTGCACCAGCCTGCGCAGCACAGCAGCACACACAGCGATTCTTCTGACTCCCGTCCATCGCCCATGGAGCTTTGTTTAACACCTTTGATTCTGCACAAGGAAAGGAAGACAAGACGAAAGGCACTTTCAAGGCCTTTTGGGGCAAAGTGGGGGTACTGCGTCCCTTGTCCAAAGAGTGTGCTTCAAGGAGGTGATCGGGCCCACTCCTTCACCCGCGGAAGGTTTGACTGCACTGACTTGTGCTGGACTGCACTGGCCCTCACAGGGGAGCTGGTGCCTTACAGGACGCAAGTTGCTTTACTTCTGCACCCTTCAAGCGCTTGTCGGTGTCGCCTGTTCCAGGCACGGTTGGACATCCAATTGGGTGTGCTGTCCTGACAAATACACTCTTGTCATATAACTGTGCAAAGAAATCGCTCAAGCACCAGATATCAGCAACACAACAATGGCAAGCCAACAGTAGTCCTCAAGAAGTGCACCAGCCCCAAGCCACTGGGCTGTGGAGATGCAGGCATGCAACAAAGGCAGGCACAACAGAATCAACTGTGCACCAACAGTGACGCTGGGTTTGGCATCCGAACGCCTCCTTGAATGGTCTTGACCTGCATCGTCCCGACTGTGCAAGGGCACATGACCCGAACCGCATGAACTGCCTGCAAAGCTCCTGGCGTCCCCGGGGTGCGCTCAATCCCTTCTGCCGATTCGCACTATGCTGTGCTGAATCGCTTGCTATGACCTCCTTTGCAGAGCAGTTGAATGCCTGCACAGCAAAGATCGGCGATCATCAACAATGAGCAACAAAGAGTTCGCCCACCATCACCTGGTTGGCGACTTGACAGTGACTTGTGCTGCCGCAACCAATGCTCTAACTCAACATACGTGCAGACATGTTCAGAGCAAAGGCTGCAAACGCACAGCCACAGCCAACATGCAGACATCCCCTCAGGGACCTTCTCACCTGTTGTTTTGATACCCCCGCCCCTGGCTTGCTACCAGCAACAGCTACATCGTCTGCCTCTCCCACGCACTTCCTGCCCTCCAGCACCTTTGTCTCAGCCTTGCCCAGCAGACTGCCTGTAAATTCTGCGTATCGGACGAGCGTGTTGTTGCCCACCCGCTTGTAAGACACTGAAGCCTCCACACCTGGAGTGCTTGTCCTGCTCCTCTTCTTCGTCATTTTTTGGGGTGTGCCGTAATCGCTGCTAGAGCACGGCGTCCTGCAAGTCCTCTCTGACCGCTCCCCAGCTCCCCTGCCAGCAGTCACCGATTCACCACCGCCATCTGTGCACCGCACCAGCATGTTGTCGCCCACACGCTTGTAACCATATGTGGAGTTGGAGTTGCAGTCGTGCGATGTGCTGGGCACAGCATTCTGGGTGCTCCCACTGATTGAGTCCGCTTCTGATTCCGGGCCATCGACGGGACCTGAAATTATGTCCTGGCTCTGACGATCCCCAGAGTCCCTCCCTTCCACCATTCCACCTTCAATTTTTGCAGTCCCTGCAGATGTCTTGGAAACAGTGGCAGCTGCGCCCTCACTGTTCTCAGTTCTTCTTGGTGAATTTCCTCCTTCCTTGTTGTTCGATTTCGTAGTGGACACTGCAGCGGGTGGCATCAAGCCAACAGGGCACACAAAGCCCCCTTGCTGGAGCGCCGCTGGACTCCAAAAGGTCAAGCCGGTCCATCCAGCAGGTTGTGTTCCATTGACTGCCTCCAGTGCCCTCACTGACTTCCAACCTCCTATGGTCGCTGCAGGAGTGGAGGGCCCAACAACCACCACAGGGCTACATGCCATCAGTGGATGCACATGGGGCCTGGTGCTTGTGCTCGGCGCCGCCCGCGAGTGCTTAGATCCTGGGAATGCCACCTCATCCAATTCGCCAGAGCTGTGGGATGTGTTCCCTGCCATGCTGCCATTAGGACAGCACTCAGAGCCTCGCAGCCCCAACTGCCCCCTGCTGCTGGCGCAGGCACTGTCCCCATCAGAGGATGCCTCAGGCAAGCCGCCAGATGAACAGTCGCTTGGATGCTGATCGGATCCCTCCACACCCTCCTCCTTCAATCTGCCAGGCTCTGTACCATGCCCTGGCGGTCTGGGCAAAGGTGGCGGAGGGTCGCCGGCCGCCACTCTGGGGCTCAACACCTCGTCCTCATCCGGCTCCACGCAACTGCCCGCCAAGCATGACCCCGAAGCAGGCCCCATTCCGGTAAGGCAGCTCAAGGGAGGCGGGTCCTCGTCAAGGAACCTCAAGGCAGGCTTCCCCCCCTCACGCAGCGTGGTCTGCGCCGCCACCACCCGCATCGCCGCCTCGTCCATCTCCTTCAATGACGCCTTGAAATCGGCAGCCGCTTGCTCACCACCATCCCTGTGTGTTTTTCCCTGTTTGCCTTTCCTGAGTAGAGCTTTCCCTGGAGCAGGGCCCTTCCTCCTTTCCCGCTGCGCCGCGATCCTCCTAAGCACCCCGCGGCCGTGCTTCAGGCCTCCTTTCCCTCTCGCCTTCAAGGCCCCCGCCTCCGACCGTGCCCTCCTGCCATGGCCCAGATTTCGGGCTGAATGCCTGGGGAGGGCGCCCGAGGCCACCCTTATGAGGGACTGCCCGCGTCTGACGTACATTCCAACGCCCCTCTTCCCTCAATGGCACCAGCCGCAGACAGCGGCGAAAGTCTCTGCAGATGTGGGCAATCGGGCAAGTCAAGCATCGATTGCAGCCCAACTTGGGATGCACAGGCATCTGGCAGCCGTCCGCAGGTTGGCCATCCCGCCTGGATCAGCTGGCTGGAATCACGACTGGGATCGTCGACCTGCGTCCGTGTCGTCCAAAGAATCGCCCCACACAGCACGGCAGCGGTGACCTTGCCAGAGGAAGGGCCCAATCATCGCCCACAGGCCCGTTGGCTATCAACGCCACCACGCAGCGGCGTCATGCCTTGCTAGGCTCCGTTCAAAGGTGCAAGCGCGGCCCTTGAACCTTGCAGACGGCGACGGGCACACACGTCCACACATCGCGAACGTGGCCTGCCATGCGAGGCCCTCCTCCGCGAAACAAGAACAGCGTGCGATGCTCACCGCCTCCGCCGGTGCCTCTAGCCTCCCCTTGAAGAGGCGCCGCCACTGCGACTCTTTGCTCGCGGATGGGGTGCCCACGACACATACGATCCTACTCTACTTCATTTTTCCTCAGAAGGACAACTGCCGCTGGTCCAAAACGGCCCGGCAACTAAGGCCTCTGCGTCAAACTGGACGAGCGCACGGCGATGGCCTCCGCTCGCATCTCCAACCCCACCAGGCGAGCAAGCGGCTCCCCCACACAGCAACGCAGCGCGCGCATCGGGCCAGCGCCACGGCCGTCGCAAGGCCCATCACACGAAATCGGGTCACCGGACCACCGAGTCGGGCGCCCGACTGCCCTCCCCGTCAGGACGCCACCGCAGCGCGCAGCGCTCAGCCGATGCCGCAAGCCACAGCCCGCCTCGACGCGCCGCGATCACCGCTCCCACCAAAAACAGCACGTCCCACGATCCTGGCGGGCACCGCGACCCGTCAGTTTCCCCCCACCCCATCCCCGCCCTCCCCTCGTGTTATGTCCCTTTCCCGTTTAACCGGAGACTCTGCACCATCTTCTCACAGCATGAAAAAGACTCTCACGCACATCTGCTCGGCAGGGGGTGCCCTTTGCACGACCTATTCCTCCTTGTCTCCGCAGCAGCTCTTCCCCCAAACCCCCTCCCAAACCCCAACGCCAAACTCCCCCTCACCGTCAACGCCAAAGCTGCCGCTCCCACCTGATGAACGCCGCTCCAGCCCAAGGACCAGCGCCTCGATGCCCGGACCCCGGTCACACCCCAGACCCCGCTGGGCCCCTCCCCCGAAGGCGTGGGCCCCAGCCTTCCTCGCGGCGGTGCCGCGGGATGCGATCGCCCCGGCTGGGCAGAGCGCGGATCGATCGGTGCGGCTGCGGTGGCTGAGCCGCCCGGCTGAGTTCTGGGACCTTGGGCGAGGTGTGGACGCCGTGCTGCAACGGCGCGCCGCGTGCGCTGCCCACTGGACGGCCAGGCGCCACCTCAACGCCCTTCTGCCAAAATTGCGAAAAATTGGGGCTTGGTGGGGTCATTAATGGCCCCCCCCCAGCCCGCGTGGCAACAGTGGTAAAAAAACAAATCATTCAACCATACTTAGTTAGGTACATTTAAAGATATATTCAAAGGATTATTAACGAACGTATACCAACTCAAAAACAGGAAAACAGGAGACAGCTCTAAAACTGGAAGAAAAGCACAGACAGAGAAGAAACCAGAACAATAGAAACAGGAAAAAATCATGAGATGTGAGGAAACAAGGACATGGGAAAAAAGCGAAGGTGAGCAGGAGTGTCGTTTGCTCCACGTTGGTGGTCGAGGTGGAGTGGGTGGGACTGCTTGTGGGAGGCTCGCGGGGCGTGGCGGTTCTGGACTTCGCCCTCTCGCGGCGACAGGTAACGCGCTCCGCCTTGTGCTCAGCGACTCGTCGGAAGCGGCGTCGAATCCTGTCGTGCGCATGTTTTCCAAACCGGCCAAGCACCCAGCGTGCGTCCGCGCTTCCCGGCGTCGTCAATCAGATAGAGATTTTCAATCGGGCTGCTCGGACTGTGGACCTGTGATCATCTTTCAATCGATCGAAGTGGGACGGCGGGGAGCGTTGTCGGTGCATCTCGTGGTAGCGAATCTTCGAGTGCGTCCACAGTGGAGCCGAACTCGGGCCCTCGAAAGAATACAGTGCTGTCCACCTTGGCAGACGCGAGCGTGTCAACAGGAGGCGGAGAAGATCTTTGGACCTTCGTTCCAATACCTGAAAGCACCTCATGAAAAGGACGCACACGCGTTCGGAACTAACAGATGTTTTGAGAATTTTCGCACATTGAAAACGATAAACAGCACAGCATCCGAGCGCAACAGGAGAGCGCCACAAGCACAGGCGATCTTCGGAACCAGCCCCAAAATGTTACACGACCGTTTCACTTGCAGGTGTCTTTAGTCCCCGCCCACTGCGTCGAGACACCGGCCGCTGGGATCCCATCTGTCCTGTGGCCCCGTCCAGGCCCTGGCCTGGACCTCCGGCGTGGCCATGAGTTCGGGGGAGGGCAAGAAGGATGATCGGACGGCGTCGGCTGACGTGGGCGATGTGAAGGCAGGGGCCATGGCACCATCCGTGTTCAACAGTCCATGGGTGTGTGTGGGTGTTGCGAGCGACGGATGCTGAGACTCAATCCATAGTTGGAATATGCTTTTACCAAGACGTGACAAACACCACCTTTGGTACTGGAAACAAAACTGGGCACGGATGGATCCAAAAGCGCTGTTTGTTCATTGCAACTGCAGCCAGTGAATCACCTCAAATCTCCCAGGCACCCATGCCAAAGGAGTATGAGGACACGTTGCACCATGCGGATGTCTCAAATTTGTGGATGGGAACTGGAAAAGACCGCATCGATGTGCAGACCAGCTCTTTCCCAAGTGTGAGGGTGATAAGAAGCGTAGAAGAGGACTGCAGAAGCTGACAGCAGCCGCAAGACAAGGAATTGTTCAGTGGGGCAACATGTCAACAGCACATGAAAACGAATCCTTTCATTATCACCTGTGTGGTGCAGGGTGTTTATTTTGTGCTGTGCTGTGAGAAAGTTGCAATCAAAGGAATGTGCAATTGCAACAGAAAGAAACCAGATTACAGTAAAGTGGAAGGGGGCTTGCATATCGTGCTGGTGCAAATCGTTGCAACTTGCATTGCACTTTGAAGCATTCAACCCCTTGTGATCACTTGGTCATTATGGGCCATATGGTGAACTCTTGAGCAATAGAACAATTGGCTGTCTGCAATTCAGCCATCTTGCTCTGCCAACAATAGATGCGATGCAATGTTTGTATCAATAATGAAAGGAGAAACAGCAAGCTGGGTCCCCAGCAGCAGGGAACGGAAATTTTCAAGTGCCTTGCCAAAGCGCTACCCTCATCAAAGGAAAAGGCACTCCATTGCTTGCCATGGTCAATGGCCCTGCCTGAGCATTGACTGAAACACTTTCCTGTGCAATCCAGCTTCGAGCGGTAGCCGTTATTCTGGTCGTGGTGGCAGCCTCACGTTCCACTGCTTTTGGC
>CAJHUC010002334.1:0-31984 GCA_905146915.1 Ostreobium quekettii | reverse complement strand
CGTCGCCACCTCCGCGCCGTCCATCCGCTCCGATACCGCCAGCACCACCGAAAAGTTCCGCCAGTGCACCCGGGGCACCCCCAGCCGGGTCTCCACCGCCCACGACCAGATCTCCGCCAGCTCGCCCCGCGCACGCGCGTGCGTCCGTCCCCCGCCTAGGTCGAACTTCCCGTCCACGATCGGAAACGCCACCTCATACGGATCCCCAGCGCAAAGCCGCAGCACATCATCCCCAACCACCACCTGCCTGGACTCCCCACTCGACTCCCCGCTCTCTGCCACACTCCCCTCCTTTCGCACATCCCTCTTGAGCATGTCCTCCACCTCCCCCTCCAACCTGATCGCCGCGGCCGCTCTTCTAAGAGCCGATAGCCTCTCATCATTCTCCTCCGGACCGTCACCGACACCGGCACCCGACACCGGTGCTCCCGACACTCCCGCCGCCTCGTCCCCTTTCGGACCGACACCGACACCGCCACCCGACGCCAATGATCCCGACACCCCTGACGCTCCCGCCGCCACCGGCCGCCGCCTGCGGTGGGCCACGGCCTGGGCCACGCGCACCGGCGCCAGGTGGCATCCCAGCCCCAGCGTCAGCGTCTCGCCCTCGGGGTGGATCACCAGCAGCGTGAGTCCGCGCTTCTCCAGGAGCTCCCGGGAGGACAGAGACCTGAGGTCCTCCTGGGCCATTGCGGCGTCCCGCGGGATGTTTGGGCCCGCCGGGATCGCGCTGCTCCTCAAAAAGGCGCACCCCCCGTGCGCCCCCCTGGGCGGGGCACGCCCATGGGACGCGCAGCCTTTATGCCCAAAAGCGCAGCCTTGTCGTGCTGCTTTGCAGTCCGCTTGTGAGGCTTTTCAGGCAGTTTGTGCGGCTTTGCGGCCCGTTTGCGCCGCTTTTCATGGTCTTTTGCGTCGAAGCGCGCCACCAAACGGCAAAAATAGCTCGCGCTTTCGGCGACAGCCCCAACTACTAAAACAACTGCAGTTTCCCAGCAAGAAAGCCACCGCGGTCGAAATGAAGCCCCAACCTGGCGGACACAGCGGCCCCGTATCGCGCACAAACACAAACCAAAGGAGTCAGGTAGACGTACTACAGAGGCAAGCCTACGTGCCGCACAGAGGCAGGCGGCTCACCGCACGCACCCTTTAACAAGTGCCGTCCCCACTGGGCTCCCCCTTCTGAAATCCCTGACCTCCGCCCCGCCCCCCCTCCCACCTCGACCTGCAAACGCCCGAACCCCCGTGCGGCCTCAGTCAGAACCCGCCGGGGCCCGGGGGCCCCCGGATGGCGGGCCCCAAGCTGGGCGCCATCCTGCGGGTGTGCCGATTCGGCCCGGCGCCGCAGGCCTACCTGCCCGCGCTGGGGCTGCAGCGACGGCTGGCGGCCCTGCGCGAGGCAGACGCGATCCCGGACACGCTCCTCCAGTTGCAGGTCAGTACCCCACGCCAAGGTCGCTAAGTTCTATGTGTTCCTGGTTCGTTTCTCCCCGCTAAGCTCGCTACATTCTGTGCGTTGCTGGGTCACCGCTCCCTGCCGAGTCGCCAAAGTCGTTGGGATGCATTTGTCGCCACGAGGCAGATTTGTGTCCCTGCGCCTCGCAGACAATGGCGGGCATGCAGGCGTCCAGATCGGCTGCTTGTCGCTGTTCGTTCGGTCGATCATTTTTCCGCTCTCCGCCCATCCGCAACGCAGACAACCAACGGCCCAACGGAAAGGGATGGAGTGAAGGAAATGGGCATGGAAATGAAAGGCGACAAGTCCCACCTGTGTTGTTTGGCGCTCACCGCTGTGTACCGCCGATCGAACGGGCCGAAAGAATCGAATTGGTACCGGCGGTCGAAGATTGGCTGGCGATTGCGGGTCCGATCGTTCACACGTCTGATGCTGGATCTGGTGCAGCATCCGCTGGTGTACACGGCGGGGAAGCGCGCCAAGGAGCTGGATTTTCGGGTGCCGCTGGAGGTTAGTCTGATCAAAACTGGTACTGAGAAATGCGCTCCGAAGTGGAGTGTTCGACGCGCCCTGCCCTCTGTGAAGACCCCGCGCGAAGACATTCTGGGGCTTTCAAAGCTGATGGCCGGGCGCGTGGCCCGTTGGCCGTTTTAGAACGAAGTAATGGGCGCCATAATCATCGGCTCTGGGAACGGAGCCACACGCTATTAAGGCGGATTACCCCTGTGGACTGGAGGTGCTCGAGGGGCATGCGCTGCTTGGCAACAGTCCTGAAGCATCAACAGCCTTGACCAGTCTCCCAGCCTTCGCACTCTCCCAATCTTTTGATCACCTAATATGTGACTCGTTCCATCTTGGCAAATCAACAAGCCTGCAGATCTCTTATTAATCTGCAGTATTCTGCAGTAGTCTTTGTTTGGTATTCAATATTTCGTATGCATTTGTCTTGGCAACATTCTCAGCCACAATTTGTCCGGCACTGAAGTGCCGGTTAGGGCGCCCTGAAGGGCACCAGGAGCTCTTCGGAACTCAAGATGGTTTTTACACAGTATTTGGAAATCAAGCTGGTGTGGTGGAACAAGTAGGGGTGTATTGTTGTGCACTGGCAGTGCTCCATTGCCAGCACAGACTTTCTGCCATTTTCATTGAATTGTCGTGTTCTGTGCATGCGCTGTCAGTCCAGTGCAATGGCAACAGAAGCATTGCCACATTTCCCCCCATGACTTTAAATTATGTGAATGACATCGATAATCCACAACTTTATATAGCAGCAATACATTAATAGATGAATGCAGGCAGCAACAACGACATTCTTGATTAGAACCCCGGTGTCAATTCTTCCCAGTACTTTAGGACCTGCGCGCCCGTGGCTATGACGTCCACTTCGTGGAGCGGGGCGGCGAGGTGACGTTCCACGGCCCAGGCCAGGCGGTGGCCTACCCGATCGTCAAACTGCGGTCGACTCGCGTTGGGGCGCGCCTGTTCGTGGAGGGCCTGGAGGATGTGATGGTGCGCACGCTGGGCATCTACGGCGTGGCCGCGAGAGGCAGGGTGCCAGGAAAGACGGGCGTGTGGGTGGGCGATAGGAAGGCGGGCGCCATTGGCGTGAGGATCTCCAGGGGGGTGAGGTGGGAGGCGAGGGCGGAATACCTTTTACTTCAGTAGCATTAATTGTAAGGTTATTAATTGAGGTAGTTGAGTAACATTGATTAAGCTTAATGGAGTGCAAGGCTTCCTTCAAGAGACGGGGCAGCGCCCTTGTGCCTTGCGGGCGATTATGGGCACGTCTGAACACGTTGTTAGCATGCTGTTAGAGTGCAGAAAGGCGAACTTAAGCAATTTTCGAAATTCATGTGCAAGATTGGTGCCGTTTTGTTGTTTATTTTGTGTTCTATATGAACCTTAGTGTTGTTGGTGAGCACTCTAAGCTCTTGGTGAAATGAGCTCAATGTAGGCGCCAAATCGGTGCGCTTTTTTCCTATTTTGGCGATCATTATGACTAAATTTTACTAAGGCGGTATCAGTGTTTTTTCGTTTGCAGGTGATAGCTGAAATAGTTGAGAGATGCTAATGTTCGTACAAGTACTAGCGCCGTTTAAGTGTGAACGCGACCCCTGTGAAATTGGCAATTCCTTTAAATGGAATATCGCTTCAACTCGGAGCTGCGGAAGAAGAAAAGGGTGGAAAGGATACGCTGTAGAGCTTCAAAACACTCTGAAAAGGCTTCAAAACACTCTGGACGTCTTCCGAAGCCTGAAAAGGCCTGAGAAAGCCTGACAGAGTGCTGTGTGCGCTGGCAGCTCGCACGGGATGTCGCTGAATGTGAAGACTGACCTAACGCATTACAACAACATCGTGCCTTGCGGCACGCCTGAAAAGGTGCAGACTGGGAATGGCGTAGCAGGGTGGCTCTTTCCCTCGCTCTTGAACCTCGTCTCGTGCCTTGGATTGCCATTGAGCTGGCAAGACGAAAAGGGACCCTTGCGAGACTTAGTTTTTGTAGTACTTTGTGGTTTCAGTTTTCCCAGGAAGGTTCTGCATGGGCTTGACGGGTGATAATGAGTATGTGTTGATTACCATCTATCTACTAACGAATTACGCCGCTGGAAGTGGACCAGGTTGTGTGACCAAGTTGAAGTTGTTTACTGTACTATTTTCACCTATGAAATTTGCACGATACGATGCATAATACGTTACTGATACTGGGTTTGAGAATCGCAGCGCCATCTGAACATGTCCAGAAATGGGCTGCATGCCATGCGCACTAGTCATCACTTCCTTGCTGTCTGCTCTTTGGCAGCCTTCCTGCGCCGGATGGTGCCCGCACGTGTTGAGGCTAGCCGCTTCATCAAAGCGAAGGACGCCCATTGCTAACTTTTTCTGCTGGCGCTCTGGCAGAAAATGACAAGCCTGGCCAAGGAGACCGGCCTAGACGTGGACCATGTCGCCGTGGAGGACCACATGGCGCGGGCGTTTGCCGCTCACTTCAACTATGCGGACGTTCAGTACGTGTCGCCAGATGCGCTTGAAGTGGCTTGACCGACTTCAAAGTCTATGACGTCCGAGAGCCTCAGCATTTGCGCGCGGAATTATTTTCTAGATGGTTGCTCATGGGCTCTGGACGCAGCGTTTAGTGCAGTTCGGTTGGATTTGATTCAGGGGAGAGCGCGCGGTCGCTCGAAGGACTGCGTTGTGGATCGATTGAATGATCACTTGGCATGTGGCATGTGGCATGTGGCATGTGGCATTGGCATGTGGTTGTGGCTCTGCACGCTATGCATTCGTTGCACTGTTTTGCGCTGGCGCGATTGTCAGCGTTAAAGTGGAAGAGCGCAAATCCGCACCGACTGTCTTTTTCAAATAGCGGAGCTGCAAAGCTGTATTTCGTGTCAAATAGAATTGTATTTCATTTAGCTCTATTGTGAAGCCTGAAGTTGACAAGACACCCTGCACAGAATGCTGCTGATGCACCTCTGAGACGCGCCCTTATAGACTCAGGCTCATTTTTTGTGAGTGGTCAGCGCCCTGGAGAGCGCAAAACTCATTTACTATCCATCGAGGACGCGTTGTTTCCCCAATTATGGAGAGCCTACAATTCTTGTTCTCTGTCAAGCAGCGTACTCACACTCACGCAAATCTGGCAGTTCGCACAGTTGGCAACATCCCGCGTTCCGTGTAGGACATCGATTCTGGGTCTGCCACACCATCTCCACACAGCCCCAACTCTACACATGAGCCTCAACAAGGTCTTGCTCAAGATTTCTGCCATATCGACTCGGCATGGTGTCAAAACCATGAAACTTATGAGTAGTGATGTTTTTGCAGCTGAACATGGCGCTGACAGGAGCCGGACATGACTCCAAAGCCATGACGGCGCAGCTGCCATGACAGCGCCTACAGTCCTGATGTGCTCAAAACAACGGTAATCTGGCATTTGACCTCGGAGTTCCTCTCACCAATCGATGCAGCTTTGTTTATTTTAATGCGATCTTTGCGTTTGGATGTATTTGAAATGTATCTGCACGCAGGAATTTTCGAAATTTCTAGACTGCAGTTAAAACAGATGAGTTGAAACATACGACCTAAAACGGGCGACCGATTGCACAATCGAACCACCCCAGTCAACGAGATCATAGACAATGATGTACTTGCACCCAGTCAACCACCGCCGATGCCTGCACGGCCTGTACAGTCCCTGCCATCGTGCGATATATCAATCAGGCTCCAGTGCTCTGCCCTTGCTGGCACTGGAAGAGGTCAGAAACCCCGTATCATGGCCCCCTACACGGCATACCGCATTCATATGCCAGGGGCAGCTCCCACACTGCCACCATCGACACAAGTTGCACACTCATTGTGCGTCCCTCGCAGCTCTTCCTGAGTTGAGTTGGGTGCGCGGGCCATAGGCGGACATCCAACGAGGTAGCTCCCAATACGGACCACTAATATGGAGACCCTTTAACGTAGCCTAAAATTTACAAATACAACCTAAACCCCAGCGCCCAACTCCCCAATCTGAGGCGGGCAAGGTGCTGAGCTACGGTTTTGGACCGTAGAGGGGGCGGACACGCTGGAGTCTCCAGCCGGGAGAAACACGCCACGAAACGCTCCCAAGCAACAAGCTGGGAGGCAAACAGTGCACACACCGGCCGTTCACATACAGAGAGCAGATCCCTTCTCCACGGCTGCCAAGATCCATTGATCCCTTCAAGCTCAAAAAGGGAATATTCCAAAACACGTCAAGCACCAACGTGAACGCACCAACTAAATATATACGATCATGTTGTCGTCACCAACCTGAGCCGGCAATCTCCCTGCCTTGTTATGTAAATGAATGATGATGGTGATGACAGAGATGGTGCTGATGGAGGCATACACGGCTGAGGGGTGGTGACCCCTGACTGGGGACTGTGGGGTCGATCGCACCGTAACAGTGACAGCAGAGCAAAGGGACAATTCTGTCCCTTATGTCCTGCACATTCATCAGCGCCCCAATTCAGTTGCCATTGTTTTATCTGCTCTCAATGTTTCCAGCTACTGGTAATACTCGATCAGTTCTGGTTACAACGTGCCCCAGCGCATCACCCCAGACGCACAGCGAACACCGTCTTAACCCGGCGTCGTCTCCGTGACCGTCCCCTTGCGCATGCGTGGTGCCTGCATTGCTTGGACCTCATCGGACTGCTGCGTGCATTCACCAAATTTGGGTCCCCGGGCCCGCCCTGCACCCTCAGCTCGTCCCCCCAGCGCCGCAGCGGGGGCGCCGCCGGGCTCGGGGACATGCTCCGCTGCCGCGGCCTGCCCTTCGCCACCGCCATCCTCCCCCTGTCCTCCCCAGCACGCCCGCAGTCCTTGGGCATCCCCCACCACAGCCCCTGGACAAGATCCAGCAATCACACTTCCGATTGCATTTTCGGGATCTCAGGGATGGGCACAGACGCCGATCCGCTGGCCGCGTCCTCGGCCGGCGCGGAGGCGTCGGTGGCGGAGGGATCTGCCCAGGCGGAAAAGGGGTCTGAGGGGGCTGGGGATGCGGTCGTGGTGCAGTATGTAGTGTTGAGGAGGGACCTGTGGGGCGAGATGGGGTGGCCGCTGGGGAGTGTGGTTGCGCAGGCGTGCCACGCGTGCACGGCTGCGGTGTGGGGGGCGCGGGAGGAGGCGTGCGTGAGGGGGTACCTGGCGAACGTGGACAGCATGCACAAGGTGGGGCGCCCGGGGGGGAGGGGGGGGGGAGGTCGGGGTTGGAGGGAGTGGAAAACGCGTCGTGCGGTGGGCGAAGATTATTTGGAGGCAGGGAGAGGGGCGTTTTGTGCATGCGGTGGCCGCTCCTGAGCACGTGATGGCAGGAATCTGTGACATGCCGTCAAGACCATTGTGGATATGGTGGAACGGGTTGCTTTTTGTCTCGATCCGCGGTCCGTGTTCACCACGCACGAGCCCAGGAAGCCTGCCACATTGCGCGATAGCGTGTTGTTTTCAGAAGGGCTTGGGTGTATCAACGTGCATGGCTTGCAACAACCCTGTGGTGCATGAATTAGGAGCATTCAAAGAGTTGGGCATGAAGTCGTTGGGCACCAACTTGGCATTTTCCATGCTGCAAATGTTCGCCCCACCTCAACCCCAAGGCCCCCACCCAATCACCCACCTTCCGAAGAAGCTATTGCCAGCAGCAAAGCACCGCATTGAGACTGTGCATAGCCATCCTTTTGATGTGTTTTGAATGCACGACTTGTATCTGTAGCCACCAGCTGCACTGCAAAGTTCCATTTGCTTTCACGGGGATTAATGCTGCCAAATGGAGCCCGCAGAAAGGGGGAACCCTGTGGCTCTCCAAGTCAACCTGTTAGGTACCTCTGTCCCCTTGCCTTCGGCAGAATGTACAGCACTGACACAATAACTGTGGACTATTGATGCTTCTCAGAATGGGGCCCTGCCGCCTTTCTAGTCTGCCTGTTGTGTCCTGGACATTACATGTTCACTGGAGACACAACTCTGACGTGCCGTGCATCTTTTTCCCTATTTTGAATGTTTTCCTTTCCGCAGTTCTTCCCTGCTTTATCCAGTGGCCCCCTGCTATGGCACTTGTTTGGATGGGTGGAGCTGCTGGGCTCACTCCTTTCTACCCTGTTATCGGCAACCTCAACAATGGCAAAGCACAGCTGCCATGGTTCTTAAATGCCATGCAATGTTGAGCCTAAGATTGGCAATTTTGTTGTGATATTTGGTGTAGAAAAAAATGGCACGGCTTACACAGGTGTGCTTGGATCGTGTCAGGTGGTTCTGGAGGTGAAGTCTGAAACACAGTTGCGAAACCTGAGCAACAAGCTGCAGGAGGCGAATGTGGACCACAAGCTGTGGGTAGAACAGCCTGAGAACTTCGCCACTTGCCTTGCCACAAGGCCCTACCCCAAACCCGAAATTCAGCACCACTTCAAGAAACTTAAGCTGTGCAAGGGCTGACGATCTTGGGCATCGTGCAGGAAGGGGGCGAGAGGGGCTTTCCTTGGGGATTTCAACTTGGAGCATTTTCCAAAGGCATGTGGGAGATCTGTTTGGTGGTGGACAAGTGGGGTGTTTAAATTGGCATTCTTTTTCAAGGACACAGCAACAACTGGGGGATTGCCATCAACCACTTACACGCAGAAGTTAGACGGCACTTGCGGCATTCAAGAAAGAAGATTCAAGGTTTGGATCTTGTTTGGAGAGCCGCTGGCGCACACCAGGGACACAAAGGCTTGGAGCTGCCCCTCAGCCAAAGCCTGAGAGTTCAATTTTATTTGGATAACAGAATCAAAGCATCTCCGATGCCACTAGTTGCAATGGATGAGGAACTCACCCATCAGCTTCCAAGGCCATCGTGGACACTTGCTGCGACCTCAGGTTCCTGCTCCCCAGACAATCACCACAATCTCTACCCCGAAGCTGGAAACTTAAAACTGGGCTGATCACTTGCAATGGCGGGTGCCTCCACTGCCAAACCCTGGTAACCTCGCACGGGATATTAAACGTCTGTTCCTTGTTCGGTCAGGATTGGGCCATTCAGCGCTGTCTCGGAGGCTGCTCGACCCATCCGCTCCACTCACACTGTCGTACACCTAACTGGGTCCACATTGTTGCATTGCTGCTGCTCTCACACTGTTGTTAATATAACTGATTGAGCACTACTAACAGCTGGACGCACAAAGAAGTGATGGGGCTTTAGGAACTGCATTAAGAACGCTGATTAACGGACTGGATATAAGGGACACAACCCTTGTTGTCCCGTTGCTTGGCTTTGAACCGTTGCCGTGAACTCGAGCCTACGGTCCCCGTCCAGGGGGTTGCCACCCCTCGACAATGCCTGCCTTCGTCAATTCCACCAAATTTGTCTCTCAGCACCTGGAATCAATACGGCCCCCACGATCCATCGAAATAATGTTACTGGAACAAACAAATGGGTGACTGCTTGCACACTAGTTCCTCACCTGAGATTCAGGTTTAGGTTTAGGTTTAGGTTTAGGCTTAGGGTTAGGGTTAGGGTAAGTTTAGCTTTTAGGGTTTGGGGTTTAGGTCAGGTTAGTTTGGAGGGATGTGGTGCAAGCAGTCACCGATTTGGTGCAGCCAGTAGTTTTATCCCGGACCCAACCCGGCCACTGGACGTATCCAGGAGGGCCCTCCGGCTGGCTCGCCCTGGAGCCCCTGCGCGTATCCCCCGTACTTAACAGCCGGCATCCCGCCGATCCCGGCCCGTCCACGCGGATGCCGGAACGCTGACCCCGCACGCCGTCAGCACCCCCGGGGTACTTAAGCTCCCCCATTGCCGAGCTCCTGGAAGGCCAAGGCCACTCGACTTTTTGCCAAGGACCGGACGAAGGCAGCGACGCGGCACGGTCAAGGACCAGGGGACCGGGAAGCATGGTTGTGGGTACCGGCCACGCCCTCAAGACGCGCGTGAAGAAGACGGCATCCGCCAAGGCCAGCAGGGCCAAGACACAGCGGCTTGACAGGCGGTCAGGTGGGCGGCCTCGTAGTGGGGAGGGTTCGACTCCGCGATGCCATGCCCTGATGGCGTTGGCGTGTTCTCGTTCTGCTTTCTGCGGCGCTTTCTGACGGGGATTCGTTGCTCGCCCGCCAGGCACGGGGCGCAGCAGGGTGGAGTCGCCGAAGAAGGGCGGCTGCGGCGGCAAGACCGTGTGGGGCAGGTGGGTCTCGACGCGCCGGGCCGGCTCGCTGTTTTTCCCTTTCGGATGTTTCTCGGCGCGAGCGATTCCGGGAGCGGGCTGGCGAGATGTGCCCGGAGTGTGTGTGTGTGTGTGGCGTTCCGGCGGAAGCGCGGCGTCGATTGAGGGCGGGGAGGGTAGGCGAGATCTCGCCAAGGGGGCGATCGTGTCGTGTGGAGGATTGGGCCCGTGGATGGCACTCACGAATCGATCCAACAAGAGATTCGGTCAAGGGGAACTTAATCTGGGAGTATTCGCGGGTTGGGGTGCGCCAGGGCTTGGATCCCGGGTCGCCGAAAGGGCGCTCGCGGCCAGTTGCTTTCAGGTGATCTGAGGCGGGGGCGGGACATGTGGGCCGCAGTTACAAGGACGACATCGTGGACTACTGGGCTTATTCGGAGGGCTGGATGTGAGCGACCCGCTCAGATGCCATCTGGGTTGAGGGGCGGACGCCCGCTGGCGGGACGCCCGCCGTTCTCCACACCTTGGGTTTCGTGTCCAGGTTTTGGGCCGGAGATGGCGAACCTGAATGGGGCCAACGCGATTGACGACGCGGGCGCCCAGCAGATGGAGTGGCGGAGAGGCCTCTGACGGGGGGCTGCGCGCTGCTCTGCTGTCGTGAGTGGTTTCCGCTTGGGGCTTGTGAGCGGGGCGGGGGGGATAGGCTGCTGGGGCGTCGCCGTTGCGCTGCCTTGCTGGCTCCGGTCGTCCAGGAGCTGAACCCGGAGACCGACATGAGAGGCGCCTTGCCAAGGGGGCTGTGTGATGTGTTGGGGCGGGGTGGTGTGGGGAGGCGATGACGGATCGTGTTGGCGAAGAAGGCAGATTTCGTTGCGCAACCCCCTTTGCACCAAGACGGGCTTCGTATTCTCTCCAAGACGGAATTTTCGTTGACTGCAGCCGAATTGACTTGTTGTAAAAAAACTAGATCCCTCTCTTGACGGCGGCGAGGCACCTTTTTGAAAGGTGCAAAGAACGGCGGTCCATTCTGGCCGTCGTCCCCGGAGATAGCGCAGTAACACCACCCTCAAACGGGCAGCTGAGCCATGACGACAGCCTCAGCACCACAGCAGTTGAGGGTGCACTCAACGAACAAGTTTTGCCCCTCGCGCAAACCGGCTCTTGACGAAGAACTGCTTGTCGCAACGATGCCAACGGCCCAAGATAACAACGGCGACAGCAAGGGCAAGCTTCAAACGGGTAGCAAAACACCCCGCTGCCAGCCAACCATGCAAATGCACTTGTAGAACCTCTCACAGCTGCCGCTCTGAGCGCCGCAATCGGTCGCAACCGCTCCTCAACGATCGACGAAGTCAAAACGGAGGTCGGGTTCGCGGGTCAGGGCTGCCTCGTCCACAGCATGTCGGCGTATGATACGGGATGCACTTCTCTTCGCCTCGACAATGCTGTGCAGCGACGAAGGGTGCTCACTTCTGCAGCAAAACCGCGCTGGCACTGCTGGTCTTGAGCGGCAAGGAAAGCGGCTCAGAAAAGGCACAGACTGGCTGCGACCTTCGAAAAGGTCGAGCGCTATTGCGCTCAGGCCGTGGCGAACGTTGCGCGCACGGCCATGGGAGTCAGGCAGCCAGGCTGAGTGCCTAGACTGCCGCGAGAGAGACACACGGACCCCACACAACCGTTCTTACAGCTGCTAGGCCGAGTGCAACAATACAGAGTTCCCCTCGGCGCTGTCTGCACCCCTCCGGCAAAATGCCACCCATTCCTAAGAGATGCTTTGTTGATACCCAGAATCTTTCTGACACGCCCGCCGCTTCACCACAACTCAATCCAGGACGCCCCACTGGCCACAATCAGCAACCACTCGTGCCCCAAGGGCCACATTCCCACCAAACAACCACACTTCCCATGGTCAGCAACCATGTAATGCCCCACGGGGCATATTCCCATCAAACAACCACGTGGCGCCTCAACACGCCACTCCTGGATCCGTCTCGCCACAATTCACGGCTGGCTGCTAGGCGGGCTGCCCCTGAACAAACGCATGTGTCCAGTGGCAACCTGGGTGTTCCTCAGTACTCCCAGGAATATTCGGGGTATGTATAGAGCAGCCCTGATTGATGTTTTGGGGTTTCTGCCTCATTGAGCGCCAACCTACTGGATGATTTTCAGTATGGCGAAGGTGTTGAGGCTGTCGACATCCCCTCTGCACCATATCTGGACCTCACAGGTCGCCAGCTGCGTGATATCATTTATGCACTAATTTTTTTGATGAGCCCCATTAATTGGCGACCCGAACAAAAGGCGGATGTCGTGGCTGAGAAGACTGCCGAAACGGTGCTGATGCGACACTTTTGGTGCCTGCATGTCATGTAGCATTGCCAAGCGCTTGAGGCCGCTCGAGTCCAGAGCTGGTCCCAAACAACAAGTTGACAGAAGGCAGCTCGCCTGCTGTGCCCCACGGTCAACTGTCGCGGCCCCCATTAGCCTGCCTTGGTACCTTTCCACGTAGGAGATGATGATGATGATGAAGTTCCATAAATTGTGTCTCAGCCACCGAGAGCCATGTTGCCACCCAACCAAAGAGCATGTCAATTGTTTGTCCCAGTTCCGCGTTGGAGAGGAGAAGACGATACTCTTGGCACCGTGAGACCCCAACGAGTGCAGCACCTACAGCTGTTGCGCCCCCTTCTGGGGCCCTATGGCCACACTTCGCACCAGTGTGAAGGGGCGCAGGACGCCACGTGTGCGATTCCACCCGTCGGGGCATATAAATTCCCGCATGCATGCCGCACTGCGAGTTGGCGCAGCGTGCCATTGTTCTGGGGTGCTCCTCCGTTGTTTTGATGTGCTGCTGCTTGCTGCAATCCAACACGATGTGGCGTGATCTGGCAGTGAGGACAGAGGCACGGCGAACGCGACGTAATGTCCGCAAGGTGCATGCTGATTGACCACCGGCTGTTCATTGTCGAGCTGTTTCGATTGAAAGGAATACACCAACGGACCACTCACGTTACCGCAACAACACCCCAGTTTTTTCTTGTTCCACAACGCGACGCATGTTTCGAATCGGAGTAGACTCTTGAGGGGAGCATGCTGCAGGATCGGCGATTAAGCACCGCCGCAGGTAGCAAATATGCCCAGCGCTTTGTTGGCAATCTCCGGAGTTCCGCAGCCTTTCGGTCAAGTGCCGTGCGCCCACAGCATGAGCGCAGACGGCGCGGACAAATGGATAATGATTGAAGGAAATCGAAAGCGTATACCAAAGCAATGCAACAACCATTGCCTGACAGTGCAATGTATAAAAAATAGCATAAATGTGAGCACAAAGCAGCAACGTTATTACGAATCATGACAATGCAATCAAGCAAGCAGCACAATGTCGGCAAAACATCCTCTGCCCAGTGCCCCTCCCGGGTTCGTGCATCACGTATTGTACCTTACATGCCGCGCGATCGAGGGCAGTCCCATTGTCGCACCCAGTCCACGCCGCAGCAGCAAAGCCATCCCACAAAAACACAGCTTGACAACGCAAACCTGGAAACGCCACGTTGGCGCCTGTTATATCTACTCGACATCGCGCCCGCACCCCACACCCACCGTGCATCCACCGCAAAGCCACCAAAACTCCCTAAGCTCGCCCCAGCGGAAGCACCGTCCCGCCGCATGAATGTACAATCTCTCCAGCAAAAACCGTATGTGTTTTTGAACGTCCTTCAGACAGACCGGTTGCGCGCAAGCCTCCCCACCCCACTCGCGATCCGCGCGCCCCATTGCGCCCTCCACGTGCCCCCAAAATCGCACCCCAGTTCTGCTGAATGAACTCCCGAAGGAAAAGAAAAGAATTGGCGGCGCCGCCCCCCTCAAACGCAAATAAAGAATTAAACCCATCCTGTCTCACTCGCCATCGTTTATTCGGCTCCACGCGCCACCGACCCCACGGCGTCTGCCTCCAAACATGCCGCACGGGCACCGCACTCCACCCACGGCATCAACCCTCCACACACCTCCCCAGTGCCGTCTTCAATTTGCAGGACGGATCGACCTCTCTTGGGTGATTGCGCTCCCACTCCACTACTTTGGCCATCGACCGTTTCTGCGCAATTATGCTCCTTTGGACACATAAGTCGCGTTTTTGCGTTTTTGCGCTCAGCCGCCGTTGAGAGCGCGCCAGGCGCCCGGCGCTCCCGGCAGCGCGCGCAGCAGGTTTACCCGCAACGCCTGCTGCCAGCCGCCCCTGTTCTCTGACAGCATGGCCTTCGCCCAGTGCTCCACGTCGTCCGGCTTGGAGGGCGGCGGTGGCAGGAAGTTTCCCCGGATGCAGCACCAGCCGTCGGCGTCCACCTGCTCATCGTCGTCGTCTGGGGGCGAAAAGCGGGGAATCAGCCAACCCACTCGTTCTTCCGAATGACGTGACATTCATTTCCGTTCAAAAACATGGCATGGCATGACATGACATGTTTGTGTCGAACATTAGATTTCAATGAACTGACCATAGACACTGCATCGCTCGGGCAAAATAGGAAATAGCCGACGGCCACCTCACCGCCTTGCTCAGTAAAAATAAATGACGATGCTGGTGACGTTGATACGACATGAATGGCATGACATCCGTCCAAGGCAATCAGGGCCATGTCGACGCTGGAATGCAAGAGCGCTTGTGGCCTCTGCCCCCGCTCGCTCCCTGGGGAGGACACTTCCTTGCATGTATCGCCAGCGACAAGTGCTTCCTGTAAATAGGAATTGATGGGGCTCTGGACTTTGTTAGTGGTGTGCATCAGATTTAAACGAGCAGCCATGGATACTGCCTAGCACGGGCAAAATAGGAAGCTGACGGCCACCTCCTTGCCCTGTTATGTAAAACTGAATAAATGATCAATCCTCCTGAGGCACCACTGCACAAGCATTCACCCATCACAGTGGCATTCCTCACAGATTATATGGGGTTCAAGGGCAGCGCAAATGGCACAGTAGCCGCTGTGCGTCCCTAACAACTTTTACCATCTGAGTGATCCATAGCCTGCACTGCAATTCCAAAAGTACAGTTCGCAAGTCGATGCATCGAGCTCAGCTATTCGGTGCACCGTGTCTGGTCCTGTCACAGTGCACCGTCGCAATTGGGCCATCATGAAGACACATCCGACCCCACCCACCACCCATCACTATCACCGCAGTGTGCAGCATTGGCACAGCCGCGGGCTTTCATTGCACGCCTCATTGAAGCTGCTCCCATTGTGAATAATGGGGAGCCGATGTCGAGGTCCTTCTATTGATACGTACATATCTCGGTCGAAAAGTTAAGATTCGGCGGAGTGTGCTTGTGAATTCGCAGGCTACTTGGCAGAACTTCATTTCGTTCATTCTTTTGGTTATCACATTTAAATGCTACTTTCGGCTTGTTCAAAACCAAAGGAGCTCAGTCAGCGCCGACGACTCCGATTGCTGAGCCCTGGAGGCCGACGGTCTTGCGTCCGTGCTGTGCACAATAAACCCATACGTTGCCCAACCCAACATATTCAGTTGACAGAGTTTAGTGTAGCCTAATCTGGTGCCTGGAGCTTCTGTGGCTGCGGTTCCATGCGCTAGGAACGCGCCAAGCCCCATTCCAGCAATTCGCATCACTGATCCACATCAAAACCGAAATAGCATGCTAAATTGCGCCAGCATGAACACGGATTTCATTGAAGATAGGTCTGGAGGAAAACTATCCTATGAGCGCTTTAGGAGAGGCAGAAGCGGGCCCAAAATGTCCTCACATGCATCTGCATACAAAGGAGTTGATGCCATCCCAGAATTAGCGACAACAACTGTTAATCCCCCTCCTTTGGGTACTCCCCGAACCGCACAGCAAGCAACCCGGACTGCATCTTGAACAAACCCGCAGCAGCTGTTGCTACTGCGTGCTAAAGTCCTTCGTCACCATTCGCCAAAATGGCTTGTCGCGCGAATCGTCCACATTGACCATCGCCAGCAGCAATTCCACCCCCCCCCAAAAAAAAAAAACTCTTCAAAGCGTTGAAAGCAGTGCGAAAGCAGTTGCAGCACTCAATGACAAGGTATTGACTTAGTTGACACGACAAGGCAACGAAGCCAAAGGAGGGAATTACCGGGCAGCAGAAGTTGGGTCGTGTCCAGGCTCGTGCTTGTTTGTGCGTCTTCGCCCACCACATGATTCCCGTCGCCGCCCACCTTGCCATCCGCCGCTGCCAGGGCACCCAGCTGCTGGAGCGCCCCTCGCAATGAATCCCTTGCCACCTGCGTATTGGCACCATGGCAGATTTCGTGCAGAGTGCCATCAGAGCAAGGTGCCCTTTTGTGCTGTGGGGTGCGCGAGAGCTGCGCTACCTCGACTGCATCTGCCAAGACCCGAAAAAAGTACTTCCACTGCATGCGGAAGGCGCTGGGGCCGTCATTTTCCACCAATTGTTTGCTGGAAAGCTTTGCTTCCTCTCTGCGAGATTTGTTCTTATGCATGCCAATGGCTACTGACACTGACAGTTCTTAGTCCATCAACGAAATAAGATGACGAAAACTGCCAACCCTCGTCGCCATGGAGCGCAGTGGGCAATGTACCGCTGGGTTGGTTGGACAAACAAATAATCAAAGCAGATTTTCTGACGCCACAAAATGTTGCAAATGAACGGCTCTATGACAGCAAGGTGGCCATCTACCGCGGTCGAAAAGCCCATCCTTTCTCAGTTGATTGCAGCCCACTGGATCCTAGTTCTCTCGTCCAGTCCCTTCACGGGCAGCAGTTTAGAGCGCACGTGCTGCCCTATTGCTGATAATGCACTGGATGCAAAGAGCGCATGGTGTGATAACAAGTAAACAAAACCAACCAACCAACCAAGAAACAAACAATGTTCGCCATGTTTGTGAGGCAGTGGCTAAAGCAAGAGCCCGGATACGGACATTGAAAAAAGGAGTTGGGACCACCTGGGGACTGCATCCTCAGCTTTTCTTGGGGTTAGTGAGGGGGGTGGTCATTCCATCCCTTTTCTATGGGGCTCCTGTTTGGGCTGCGGTTTTGGAAATTGAGTGCCGACTGGATGAGATTGATGGGACTTTGGCACAGGCTGCTCGAATGGCTTTCAGTTTGGAACGTTCCACATCTACTGAGGCATCTCTTGCCTTGGCTGGCATTGGACCAGCCAGATTGCACATCATATCCATGCATCCATGTAAGGAAGAAACAAACAAACAAACAAAACAAATAAATAAAATTAAAATAATACATAGATACATAAATAAATAAATAAATAAATGAATGAACAAACAAACAAATAAATAAATAAACAAATGCTCTGAAATTTCGCTCCACATAGCGCAGAACGTTAACCGCATAAACTGAAGTTGTGCCACTTGGCCCACAATGACCTGAAGCAACTGCACGATGTGCCATTGTACATGCGATGTGTGCCATGCTCCACACAGTCCACTTACGAGCTGTCAACCTCTAAAATTGCCTTCGACAAGACAAGGCGGTGCCCTTGCGCCTTGGGGGCGACGGCTGGCACATCCACATCCAAGAACGCTTTTATGTCCCCCATCCGCGTTTGCTATACTAGAAGTTTCCAAACCCTTTAACGCTTGGCCCTTTTTGCGTAGAGTGCAATAAATAAATAATGTTCTTTTAACAAGCAAGGAGCCCACGGTGCTGTTTTAATAAAACTTTTGCGGAGAAACGTAAAAACAACAAAAATAACGCTCTGAAAAAACAAATGCGGAACAGAGAACGTAACGGCAAAATTTTCCGATGCAGAAGGGTTTTAAAACCTACGGTAACAAATCACACCACCCGTATGATGAGACATCGCTATGTGATCGATGCCCCAAGCTTGGTTTCACTCAGGAGGCCAACCCGTTCCATACCTTTGAGCAAATCCAAGCCAGAGATGCAAAGGGGCTCCAGCCTTCGGGCAGCTTGGCGCCCAACGGGCCCAACTGGTCACTGGCGAAGGCGCCGATGCTGCGGTGCAGGAGGTGCATTGCGGCCTCAACCTGTCGCTGCCGGTGGGGCAGGCACTGATCGCCAGAGCTGGAGGGCCTTGGGGAGCGCACAAGCAGGGGCTGTCAGGAATGGACGGCGCAGCTAGCGCACCTCAATGCATCCACCAAACTGCTAAAGCCAGGAACGGAGATGTGATGAATATTTGATGCCTATTTCTCCGAATGGCAACGCCGTGAAGTTGAGCTGGAGCTGGAATTGGTAAACGCACTGGTCATTTTCAAGAAATGAGCATGAATGAATAGGGCTTACCAACGACGTGCATGGGTATGCAAAAACACCTCAGTCATTGACTGGCGATTCATTTCTGCATCAAACAATACTGTACATTACCATGGCGCGCCCTGCCACCTGCTTTGTGCCAGCCTCCAAGGCAGCACCCAGAATGTGTCGTTCCTGTTTGATGACTGCCACCAGAGTCGGCCAAACCAAACACTCGCAACTAGAATGCTTCCACAAGCCCTCTCTGCAGCCTGAAAATCTCGTCTCGATTACAAACTCCAAACAGATTGCCCATCTCAGGACCACGAATCTGAACTCACCATGTGCTGCTGGACAGCTGGGTAGGGGCGTTCCTGCCCAAGTGCAGTGGCAGCACGTCACCAGTGGAAACTGGTCTGCAGTCCCAGAACGTCCTTCGCCGCCAGATAGACGAATACGAGCCCTTGAAATTTGATTGGTGGATCACTGGCCCGCCAATGTACAAACCCAGCAGGTCCAACAGCAGGAGGGCGTATCCCAGGGCAGCATCCAGAGTCTGCAGAGCAAACAGAGGTCAGAAAACGTAAAGTGCTGAACTGAGTATCGCATGTTCAGCGTTGCATATCACTGCAGGGGATAAAGCGCTGGACACTGGAATGTTCATTGGATGCTGCAGCGAGCACTTTTGTCCACCAATTTGGAGGCATCATTTCCATTCTGCGTATGTTGTAGGCCTGTCACACCCACTAAGCTGTCTACCATCAATTGCAGCCTGATATTGCCTTGCTCATCCATGCAAAGCGGCAAGCAAGGCCCACAGTCATCCGTTAGGATGATGGCGGCACACGAACTTGGAAACGGCAGCATTTCGGCACAGAATACCAGCGTGCACGTCCATTCTGATGGATCCTAGGCCCCCTACCTCTGGCTTCTGCTTCGGGTCCACGACCGTGAGACGGCCATTGGGCAGCTGCAGGTTGCACACAGTGACTTGTATGGGCGCCTTGGACCCCGACCTCAGGGCGTTTATCCGGAAGGGCAGCACCTCCAGCAGCTGGCGGACTTTTGCGCACCACTCCTCTTCCAGGGAGGACTGCAGGCAGCTGAAGGTGAGCTGCGTCACACGGGCATGGGTAGGAAAATATCTGTGCAACTTCTCCTTCCGCTTCTCCAGCAGCTGGGTGGAGGCCTTGTCAAGGTGCACCTGCCGGGCGTCGCTGCTGTTGCGGAGCACCACCACGGCAGACTTGACTGCGGGAATGTCAATCAGACACCCATTGGGTCCAAAGCTGTCTCAACTTATTTGGGCAATAACTCGATGCAGCCTTGCCTATTATTGTCATCTTTGCTCTCATTCCTGCCTTTCAGTAGTACCGGCAGAGCATCATTACGAAGGGTGAAGTTGCCAGCCCTGTCCCAATATCTTGGAAGAGCAGCGGGCCATTCACCC
The DNA here is from genome assembly GCA_905146915.1 of Ostreobium quekettii. Taxonomy (NCBI): domain Eukaryota; kingdom Viridiplantae; phylum Chlorophyta; class Ulvophyceae; order Bryopsidales; family Ostreobiaceae; genus Ostreobium; species Ostreobium quekettii. The sequence continues at coordinate 12,215 of CAJHUC010002334.1, read as the reverse complement.
ATTGCAAGAAAGAGCATGGTGATATAAGGTGACACAACAGCAGCTTTGGCAGCTGTAAATAGAGATGCTTGGTAATCAGTGTGAAGAGATGAACTGGAGTCTCGCACACTGATACCTTTTACCAGTGATCGAAATGGACAGAACTGTACTAGTGCTCCCCAGAATCATCCACTGTATGTCTCCTGGGTTCCACAGAGTAACTGTCCTTGGCTAAAGTTGTTGATCAAGCGTACAGAAGGCAGCTTAAGCCTGATGACACCGATCATGGCAGGGACGGAGAGCAACAGGAATGTGTGTGTGTGTGCAGATGAAGCCAACCAGCTGAGGTTGACTGACTGCAGGTGGGGCCTGGGCTCATAAATGCGATGTTCTGCTCTCGGCCTAACATTGGAACTGATTGCCTGCGGCAGCTAAGGAGACCATGTGGTTTGCAAGGCTTTCCATTTCTTGCGAAAGTTCCAACTGGCAATGTCATATCCTGGCCACATCAAAATAAGTTTCTGGCAGCCGCCTGTGAACTGTTAGACAGTCAAGTCTTTGAGACTCCCTTGAGCAACATTCAAATCACCCCCAAGCCCATTTGCAAGAGTTGGGGGATTCACAGGGCCACAGCGAGCTCTAAGTTTGTGTTTGTTGTCATGATGCAGAATCCTGTTGTTTTTGCTGCTCATGGCTGTGCAAGTCTCCCAATCCACCTGCACTATTTCGTTTCTCTTCAGCAGTACGGAACAGAATCTCAAAACCAAGCATCATCATCTTGTCTCTTGAATACTTCAAAACATTGCTTCAATGGCTCGCAGTCATTATGCCCAAATGCACAACAGCTTGACCATGGCTCAATTTGGGATTCTGGATGCATGCATTCTCTGTATTTTCACTTGGCCAGCTCCACACCCAGCCAGCCACACACCACACATCGGCCCATCAGAGGCCCAGCAATGGGCGAGGGGAGCGGCGGGGAATAGCCAACGCACCACGCTTCAGCCTCTGTTCAGCAGACGTCGCCCTTTTGGACACGTGGCGCAGTTCCAAAAGGTGCAGCTGTCTCTTTGCCTCCTGTTGCTGCTGGGCCTCCTACGACAGCCGAACACTGGAATTCACCATAAAGGAAATCAGTTAATGCGATGCACACCCCTTGTGAGCTTACCTTTGCGCGGCTCTTTTTCGCACAACCTTTGGCCAAGACAATCAAAGACATCGCACTGCCCATCAATACAATCGCGGGAGTCCAAGAACGCATCCAACTCCAAAAAGATTTGCCCTCCCAAACGATCGTCGTCAGACGTTCCGTTCAGGCGGAGCGACTGTGGCTGTGCGTCCAACGCCGCCGCAGATGCCGGCACCCCCGCACGAAAAGCCACCGCAGCAAGCCATCGTTGGCCATCCCCCGCGCACGACACGGACTCCCACCAAAGCACGTCCTCGCCATCCCGGCCCCAAACGCCGTGGGTGGCGACCCCCGATCCAGCCATCCGATCACCGTGGCCGCCGCATCCGAAAATCCCCGAACCGCTGCAAGCCAGCCCAATCCGCGGAACACCTCCCCTGGACCCACAGGACCTGCCCCGTCCCATCCACTCCCCCCTAAAGCAAATAATCAGCAGTTTTCCGCCAAAAATCAGCAGTTTTCGGCCAGCAATCTGCAGTTTTCGGCACAATCGGCAGCTCTGAGCCCGTCCGGCTCAAATTCCCCCGCCCGCGGGCCCGTTTGCCCACCTGCCTCTCCATCTTCTCCCTCAGGCGGCCCAGCAGCTCGTCCCTCCGCCTGATGAGCGCCAGTAGAGCCGCCTTGCCGTCCCCCAGCACGCCGCCGTTCACGCAGTCCGCGCACAGGAACGGCCGGTGCGTGGCGCTGCACAGCTCGCACCCGCGCGGCCTGAGCCGCGCGTCGGAGGCCATCCCCTGCAGCCGCGCGGCAGTCCGATCGGCGCACACAGATGCCGGGCGATCGCGACCAAGGCAGTGGCTTTGATGCGGGCTGTGGGGGAGAAGGGGCGGACAGGGGCCCCGCGGCGCGCGGCGCGGGTTTTGGTTTCTTGCAGGTCCGGCGCGCCGCGCGTCGCGCCGGGTATTGGGTTGGGGGAAGGGGCGTTTCGTGTGTGTGGGGGTGGTGGTGGCTTTTTTTGCGAGGGCGGGGGAACGTGGGGTGAAACTGCCTGGAATTTGGTGGAAGGTGTGGCCGACGGGCCGGAGGGTCGCCGCAGAGAAGGTTGGAGCGTTTTTTCTCTGCTGAGCGCCCGGATGTTGTGGGTGAGGTACGCCAACGCTGCTCAGCAGTTTGTCCCGGCAGTTTGCTTGGGTGTTGATGCATTTGCTGTGTTTGTCCAATGATCCCCTCATAAAGTTTTGCTGGCTTGGTGCTCTTGCTGCCAGCGTGGACGCTAACATGGAAGGACTCGAAGTAGACGCTTCCCGGGCGGTTGTCAGCCGCGAATATTTGGACTGCCAGCACTTGGTAGCTGTGCTGCTCTGCAATGTTCCGATTTTTGGCATGCCTGCGCGTCCCAGCAGGCTTTCGCCATATCGTTTGTTTGAATTTGCGCACGCATATGTATTCCCTGATTCGGATTTGCCCGTTTCTGGGCTGTTTACACAGCGGCAGGGTCTGATGCAGCTGGTTGAACCCAAGCGTCGGTTGTGCGGCACTTGACTAATGGCGCACCGTCCTTTTTGGGCGCAGTCTTCCATGGATGTTTCGGTCGTTCTGTACAATTGTCAGAAGAGTTGTTTCGTTGAGTCCCCATGGCTTCGTGCAGCATCTCATCGCGGTTCCATTGCCACTGACAACAACACCGCCTTGCCGACTCGGCCGACACCACAAACACGCACAAGGGAAGCGAAATTTAGGCACACATTGAAAATGTTCCTAAGTCAAGCCCACCAAATGCCTGACAGGCCTTCCCATTCGCATTTTAGCAAAAGCAAGGGAACTTGCCGATATCCAAAATTGCTTTCTGTTCCCCGTTATCTGCCAGAATCCCCCTCGCACGCGTCATTAAAGACGGCCAGCGAACGGAGTTTAAACTTCGTTACATGAAGCTTAATGCCCTGAACAGCTGGCCTCGTCCTCAAGGCTCTGTCTTTCCCATCACAGCCCCCCATGTGGCCAGGCGGCCAGCCCAGAACCAACGCGTTGCGCCAAGGGTAGGGGCGTCCTTCTCACCCCAGATATGTCTTCAACATCGCGTTCAAGGAAGAGCAGCCTGCGCAGACCGCGGGCGATAACGTTAGGCCTGGAAACGTCGAGCTTTGGAAGCATGTGCGCATCCCATGCAAATGTAAGGCAATCGCCTGAGTTCGACATGATAACCGCTCAAGAGAAATTTGCGAAAACTCCCATACATGCAGTCGCCATCAGCTCCTCTGCAGCGCCTTTTGGTGCTGTGTCGTTGCGCTGTGGATGCATTACATCTTTTTTTTTGAGGCACGGCGCGGGAATTGCACGCGCAGCGTGCCACTTGCGTGGCGTGCACCATTGCAAAAGCGCGCTCACCAATATCAGAACAGTTGAGGGCATGTTGCCAGAATAGGTCTTCCGAAGGGCTCACGCCCCCACCCCAACGCAGGGATTGCGCTGCCTGCTCCATCCTGCACAATGGCCCCAATCCAATGTACGGGGGGGGTTCGCCATCGTCGTTGCTTTTACAGCGCCGCCGTGGCGTCGAGCAAGTGCTGGCCGTCAGGATAGAACTGTGCGGGCTGTGCGATTCTCGCAATGACGGATCGGCCTGCCCTTGGATCTGCACTTGTGGCGGCCGGTTCTCGTCGCGGCGCAGCCCTTTCTCCCTCGCTGAACATTCCCTTTCCAGGCGTCGCGGCTTCCACTCTGCGTTTGGCCGCTGAAGCAACCGGCCGTCTTGCGAGCAGCGCACCCTTCCATGCCCGCCGCTCCACGTCGTGCCCATGAATCCACGTCCATGGTGTCCGCTACGCCTCCTGTACTTACCTGTCCATCCGTGCGCCTCCCTGCAACTTTCTCAGCCACCACAGCGATTCAAGTGCATCCACTGCGCCAGGCGCCGTGCCCGCCATGACCGTCTTCTCCGCCTCTGCATGTCGCGGCTGTAGCGGCGGTGCTGGCCAGTGTGGACTGCATGTGCCCCACAGTTGTCGCCATCACGTTAACTGCCACATCCACCGCAATGCAAAAGGAGCGCGTGAGTTTGCACACCAAGAGGAAGATCACAACAAATGATTCAACTGCTTGATGACAAGATGATCGAACTATGCCAGGACGCGGGAATCGACTACTGCTCTGTGATCATTTCATTTCAATGAGCTGGTCAAATTAATACAGTAATCCACCAATAAGCCGATTGGCTCAGCAGCTCATTCACACAAAGACAAGCGGCCGGGCACATCGTCTGCACAGCCGCCAACAATCCACTCGGTGTCTCGGTGACGCGTCGGCGCACAAATAGTCAGCAGAAAGCAAGAGCAGCCACCCAGGGCGCCGCACATTATGCAGGGACTCTCTGCCGTGTCGCGCCGTGGGTCAGTTGCCGTCGAGCTGAGCGCCCTTCAAATCAAAAACGAGGCTTGCGCAGAAGGCTGCAGCGGAAATCCAATGCCGCGCGGGGCCAATCTCCAAAGTCGGAGCGGCTCTGCCGTGAACTCTGCCGCGCTCGGAGTGGGAAAGATTGACAGACCTCACACGGTCAAAGGGATATAGCAAGGGCAGAGGGCCCGCGTCTTACCACTGTGTACCCTCCGGGTTTTGAGGTAGCTAAGTCCCCAAGTCTTTTTAGTTGCGGAGGCTTTCTCGTTCCTTCTGCCCAAACTCAATGCCGAGATTGTGATGTAAGGCTTTGGAAATGGTCAGAGAGACGGTGGGGGGCACATTTATACCCAAAAGCGCCACTCCAACTGACGGCTCACTGCCCGAATCGGGTGCACGTGGCAATCCGGGTCAAATGTGCGACTGACTCGATACCCCTAAAGTACGCGCCTGCGGTCCAAGCGGCGCTCAGGGCCCGTTCCCATGCGTGTGCCTGACACGCTCCTCTGCTGCGGTCAAGGCAGCCCTATGCGCCGTTAGGAGAAGGCGGCCCGGTCAAAGGTGCCCAACACGCAGTGCACCATCATACGAAAGCCCATTCCAATCGCAGTACTCGCAGCTCTGCCAGAAGGTCACAGAAAGTGTGGGTAGCATTTGAAGTTAGCGGCACGATTGCAATTCGTGTTCCGAGGCGACAATGCCATGAAGAGTGTCAGACGAAAGAGTGCAGTGCACTGTACGTACTTCATTACGCACATACTGCATCTACAGCATGTGCTGCGGCATGTGTTGCACCAACACTGAGCAAAGAAATGGGGCAGTCAACTTTGATCCACAATATTCTGCCACTGTTGTGCACGTCACGGCCACGAACGCCACAAGAAAATGCGAGAAATATGAAGTTAAAATTTGCAGCCAAAAAAATGGGACAACAAAGGAATGGACGCTGAGAATACCACTCACAGGGAGTTTGAAACAATGAGAGCATGTGGAAAGGGCCGTATACAAATCCAGCAGGAGTACCATTTGTCCCCCAGAGTGCACTTCTTCCATGCGCTGAACTCTGCCAAATGTCATGAGGTGCATTAACCCCGGGTGAACTCCAAAATTCGAGCGAAATTTAGACATCCTGCCACTGTTAGTCAAAATATACATGCGAATGGATCTATTCTAGTTGCTGTTGATAACATCGCGAAAGCAGTTCACATTTCACAAGCCAATTGATGAAGTGGAAGTTGACGAGACTGCTGATCAGCGTCTCCCACAGAATTGCCATTTTCCCATCCAACCTCCCTGTGTGAAGGCTGTGAGCAAATGGGAAAGGACGATAATTGACCGTTTTCACCCTTGCGTCTGCTCTTCTCACCGGCCGCCAGATCGAACATTGATATGGTACTCAACAAATGCTGCTTCCCGTGTTGATTGACAACTAGACACAATATCCGATACCGTTCCATTCCTAGATGAAGTTCATGAGGGCCGTGAAGGCGATGAAGGTCATACTACCGTAGCAGGTTTTAGGTTGGCTACGCTCTAGGGTTCGCGGCAGCATACCCTCCCACCCTTCGTGGCCTTCAGGACATTACCCCTTCAGGACATTCATATCCGGAAATGATGGGCATCGGACAAACCTTGAACTATATTATATGCGCATTTGCCAGAAATGTAACCTGGACTCTTGAGTCGAAGCTGTCGCTGTCAAATTTCCTGAATCGCACGTTCTGACCTTCGTTTGAGCAAATTGAGGAAAAAGCCAGGCTTTTGTAACGCAGGTGGTTTGAGCTCACCAATTCTGTTCGTGTGAAACACTGGAACTCAGAACACGGCATTCAACAACGGCGTGCCTCCAGATTGTTCATTGCAAGTATGTGTGCCCATACAACCTTCTTCACTCCTACCCACTTCTTGCCAAGCGGTCAAATTCCTTTGCTTAAGTTGGCCTTTGAAAGCGGGGCTCTTGTCAAGCAGCGGCGATGACCAGGACGAGGCCACGACACCATGAGCGTGCAAACGAGGCAAAAGGATACAAGTGATGTGGCTTCAAGGTCGCACACGCCTTCGCAGACCAACCTGGGCTTCACGCAGTGGGCTGCACAAGTCGATCATTATCAGGCCAGGAAAATGGCAAACGGTGACTTTCACCCGTTGGCCGCCTGATGGGCAGTCTCCTCACTTTATTTGATTCGACTAATGCACTTAGAGGATTCACGCTATCCTGCTTACAATGACAACAGAAACAAAGAATCTCCTCTCATTTTCATGTGGAACGTCTCTCAAGAACCCGTTGGGCGCAAGCCACCCCTCAGTTTCGAGCAGCCCTTTGTAGGACAACGCTACCAGTCCTTCATTCTTCGCTCGGCCTTTCGCATTGACGTGAACTTCTTGCTCTGCAGCCGATTTTCGTTGGCCCTCTTCTTCCTGCAGATATGTATGGCGCACGATCAATCCAGGCGCATTCACTGTCAGGTCAGGTAGTGTAGGTCCGCCGCCCGATCAATCCATTAGTCAATACACCCATCCATTCATCCATTAGCCTATCCACCAATCCAGCACGCCTCGCATTGAGAGTTGTGAGTGGCAGATTCGTGACTCATGGCACTCACGGCAAACTGCTTGCACATCTGCAGAGTTAAAACTTCCCATTTTGCCCTCATTGCTGCATAGCTCAGTACATGGCGCAGTACATGGCACAGCGCTTTACTCATTTGGCAGTTACCTCTTCTCAAGCTCCTTCAGCAGTTCGGGATCCACTTCTCGCTCCCTGACTGACTCCACAGCCCTGTCTATCATAGCTTGCAACTTTCCCAGAGCATCCTCGATGTTCTTCCTGTCCACTCGCACAGAAACCAATAGCCATATGTTGACACACACAATGACGTCACAGACAGACAATTCTTGCCCGGTGGAAATTACCCTTCATAATCTTGCTTGTCCAAGTGCAGGCTCTGGCAGTGTCAGTCAATGAAATCTGCTGGCACGAATCCATGGCTGAGGCAAGTCCATATTTCAGCAAGAATCTGCTGTATCACTGCAGACTGAGTCACGGTGGCGGACAAGCCATGAGCACATTGCTGGCACTGCAGCCCCAGGAGCCCCTTTGCAGCAATTGCTGAGCAGCACAGCCAGTGACATCAACAGGCAACATTGGCATCAGCAAAACCACAGGTCGTTACACAGATCGGAGCAATCGCCTTTGACCAGGGTTGCTGGAAGATTCGTCCATAATCGATCCAACGCAGCACAGGCATCTTGGCAACTACCAGACGCTTCAATGTGCAGCAAATGTACAGTTGACAATGCTTACAGCTGTGTTCGGTTCTGTGTCGATGTGACCACCAGCACTCCCTCTTTGTTGATCCGCTTTTTCTCCTGCCAAAGCCAGCACCGTGCAGTGTAAGAAACAAGCCAGCAGATTGGTGTACCGAGTTGCATCGCCACCGCACTTTCAAAAGGCCATGCCAGTCAGCAGGACTTTCCCATAATGTAACATTCCAAGCTTCAGCAGCAGTTCTGTCAGAAAGATGTGTGCCGCAAAGATGACTGAGCTGGGGTACTGGCGGCAGTGCTGTTGGAGCGTGGCATCTGTAACATGTGTCATGCTCTTTGATTTGATCAGTTTGACAACTGTTTGGCAGGAATCTTGGGCAATTTGGAAATTTGGAAAACATGGCTCTGACCAGCCTGTGGAAGCCATATTTCAATCCAAAATGCCCTTCAGGAATGGTTGCTGAGTTGTTCAGGTTGAGCACTGCACCAGACTAGAGGTTCACCTAAACTGGTGCTGCAGCATTGTATGTGTAATGTGTTGCGTCAGGGCTTGAGTGGAAAGCACCTTGTGGTGCATGAGCCATTTCAATGGTTCCCAAACGTTTCCTTCAAGTTAGGCTCTGACTGCCCAAACGAAATGAAACAGAGTCCAATGCATGGACATGCCCAGCAGGAGGTCAGAGAAATGGTTTCACATTTCTTCAGTGTAACTGTTGATGGATTAAGTTCCATGAAGAATCCAGGTTTCAGTTTCATTCTCTGCTTTCAGGCAACGTTGTCCGTTCACCAATACTGGCAACTTCGCACTGGACCTCAAAGCACAAAGCTATCCACTGAACCTCAATAGCGTTTGAGCATTCAGGACTTCACTCCAGCAAAACCAGGAAAATCTACAAGGTGCTCATGGGACATTTTCCTGTGACTTATGAACATGCCCGCAACAGTCACACCCAAAGGAGAACCCAATAGCAACAACTTGACGGGAGTAGAGTTGTTCATTCACACCCAAATCAGTCAGATTCCGCACATTGATGTGGAGTCGAGCTTTTGAATTACACACATTTCAGTACACCCCACGTCCCCCTCATCTTCTTGTGCTGGGAGACTCTCCAATCCTCTTCTTAGAGCATGGAAAGGAATCATACACACACACTTGCTCAGGAGGGGAGTGCTCTTGTCTGAAGTGTAAAGCATCTTATCCCAATTTCCCCCTCAGCACTGTAGCCTTTTCAGGCAGATTCTCAGGTGACCAGTTTGCAGCCGTGCTGCCCAAGCATCGCACCTGCCTTTTCAGTGCCTCTCTCGCCTCCTCTGGCAGCCACAAAGCCTCATCCAGCTTCAACCGCATATCTACCTTTGTGTTCACCTTGTTCACATTCTGACCACCCGGCCCTGAGCTGCGTGCAAAACTGACCTCGACATCGTCTGCATGGTCAGCAACAAAGGGATCGTCAACAGTGCTGGCGTTTGTCATTCGGGGACTGAATAGAGCTCATGTTCCTTGCATTCTACGTGCAGCTGCTGAATAGTGAGACAAACACTGCACTTTCACTCATCAGCAAATCAGAAAAAATGAGATGTTGCAAGTGGAGCACCAGGGGCCTACCAGATATCAGTGCCCTCTCCAACACAACCCAAAGATCTGCAAAAAACATTCGATTGTGTTTCTTGCGTTCTTTCATTCCTTTTCTAGTTTGTTCACTCCTTTGTTTCTTCAAGGATGGCGATGGCCAAGAAGGCCTCAATTCTCTGTGCGTGCCAACAGTTGCGTGGCACAGCAATCTTACACATCAGTCTCTGTATGCTGCAGTGCTTGGCAACGCCTTCAGCCCATGTGATGATTTGCACATTGTGGCAGTTTTGGTTGCCATTTTCTCATTTGATTGGTACCAATCTGCATCAGTTCCAAATCATACTACTCCCTGCTGGATATAGCAGCCACCCAACCATGCCCTACGAACAACGTTGTGTACCCTGTATGAGCCTAAAACTCAGGCCATGTTCCTGACTTAAACACGCATCAGTGTCTGAATGTATCTAGGATAAGCACACAAGATATGCAACACGCACAACAGATCGATGGCTCATTAGTCTGGGTGGAAGCAAGGAAATTTTGAGGTTGTCTTTGACATCATCTGAGGAAGCATTGACACTGTTGTGCCATTCTCAGGTATGTTGCAGGATTCCCCAAATACATGAGAGCAACCAAGCAACGTTGACCATACCAAACAGCATTAATGGTACAAGCACCAGGAATGAGGGTAATCAGCAATGTACAGACAGCGACATTATGCCAGATTTCCAAGAACTCAGGCTTGCAAGGTAAATCCGCAATGAAAGGGACTGCCTATGGTTTCCCATGCCCTCCTCTCCGTCAACAAAATCTTCCCCTCTACACCACTTCACACGCCCCCAGTCCAGTCCCACACAGCTCCCACAACGACCTGGCCACGCAGCCCCCGCCCTTTCCTCCAGCTCCCGTCACCTTTCGTCAAGGATCTCACTTCCAGATCTTTGGGAATGGTCCCCTCGCCCCCGGCGCCCGACGCCGCATGCACGCGGCACCCTCTGCCGCTCGCCGCGCCGGCGCCGATCCTCTGGGCCGCCCGCCATCCCTGGCAGCAGCGCGGCGCGCCTAGGCGCCGGGCGGCCAGGCCGCGCGCGTGGCGCAGGAGGGCGCGGTTCATAGGGCGCCGTCCCTTTGATGCGCTTCTGTCTGCTCCCGACGATCGGGAGCGCCCTATCTGCCGACGAGCGAAAGATGGCTCCGGCGGCGGAGTGGCGATCCAAGAATCCGCGTCGCCCTTCGTCGCCCTGCTCCCTTGCGGCGCAGCGAGCACGGTACGCCCCAGCAGCAACCCAAAGCAACAGGCGCACGCTGGACGCTGCCGATCTTGTACACCAGAACCCAAAAACAAAAAAAAGAAAGAAAGAAAATTAATAAAAAATCACAAAATTTAATGCAAATTACATAGAATATAACAGTGGGTCCACACAGATCCATGTGTTTGCGTGAGCATGGGGGGCTGACATGGGACCGCGCCCATTGGCGCATGGCCGACGAGTTGCGCCGGGGCTGTTGCATCTGCCTCCGAAATGGCGGGCCCCGGGGCCCAGGCCGCTTTCCCGCCCAGTTAGCCGCGGGCGCGCGGCACCGCGCCCCGTTTCGCCGCAGCGGCCGCCATGGCCGGCGGCCCCATCCCCCCCACGGCCCCCCTGCGCGATCTCGAGGAGCTGGACGCCGATCTTGAGCCCGCGGACGCCGCCTACGTGTTGGTTTACGGGAGCCAAATGCCTTCCGATCCATCCGATCGTTCGAAGGGGCCGGAGAGGTTCGTGTGCGTGGCCAGGGCAGAGGTGCGGGCGCGTTACGCGAGGGAGGCCTTCGGCGTGACGTCGGAGTTCGTGACGACGGAGACGGACGTGGGCGGGAGGGCGGTGGTGATGGAGGGAGTGCCGGGATGCTGTGTCTTTGCGACCCCGCCGTCCAGGGATGAGCTGCGGGCGGTCATGCTCGCCAACCGTCGGCTGGTGCGGAATTTCGCGCCAAGGTTGGAGATCGGCGCGGGCGAGCGCCTGCTTTGCGAGATAGATCTTTTCAAAATCTCAAGCCAAGCGGCGGGGGGGTCAACGGGGGGGGTTGCAAGGCGGGCGCCAGAGTGCGTGGACTTGGTGAGCGACGAGGAGGCGGAGGGCCAGGAGGAGCGGGAGGAATCGAAATTGGAGCTGCGGGGAGGATCGCTGTGCGGGGTTGTGGATGTGGGAGCGCCCGGCGGCAAGCAAGCAGCGGTGTCCAAACCTCAGGATGGGACTGCGGAGGCTGGCGAAATGACGGTGAGATTGGCGAAGGGACTAGAGAAGAAAACGCGGGGACTTTAGTGCCAATTGTGATGCCGCCACGGACGTAATTGTTGGCATCTGACAGCGCCCATCGCAGTCGCTTTGGTGCCGTTGCAGCAGTGATGGCATCACTGGTCGAAATGGCAAATGCATGGCACCGCCAAGCTGGTGTGTCTGCTGATGACCAGTGCTAATTTCTTTCGCTGGAAATCTTTTGGTGCTAGGCTGAACCGCTGCCAAGCGGGACTGTTTGGTGTCAGTTGGTTTGTGTATCCCATTTGGGGTCTCGGAAACGATATCACGTTCCTCCATTCTAGTAGTTTTCACTCGAATTTTTTTGGTCCCCTAACATCAGAGCCAAAGCTTTGCACCCCAGCCTCACAACAGCAAGCGGTATGCGTTGAAGAGTATTTTGAAAGCCCATCCGTGGTGCTCGATTAGTCAACTGATGAGTGTCCCACAATTGTGTTGCAGCAATCATATGATGGCATTGCATCAAAGCATCTTGGCACCCAGCGCAACGATGACTCCCCCACTTCCAGCAAGAGTCTAGATTTCAAGTGCATCGCTGTGACAAAGAGGAATCCACAAGGGGCCAGTCAAGAATACC